>PNEQ01103732.1:0-19049 GCA_003012365.1 Medauroidea extradentata | reverse complement strand
TGTGACGTTTCTCATTTTACTGTACCAATCACAATAAGGTTACTGTAACACCACACGTCTGTGATTTGCGTGTAAAACCCCACGACACACGAATGTCAAAACATCCAATCTCTGACCGTGAAGCAAGTCTGCAGACGTGCACACAAGTCACTGACACAAAGTGAGGCAAATTTCTTTTCGCGAAAAGTTCATGTCTCTACAAATGAGCAGTTATGTCATTTCACGTCTGTATTACTACTTTGTCTGTGTCCGAGTTGACGAGCCACTGTAACATCTCGGCCGTCCCGGTGGCTGAATTGAAAACGCCAGTCGACGTAACTAAGCCGTGGAAAAAATCATGATTTTCTGCAGCTTTTGAGGAAGTCCAAATAAGAAAAAATAGTTACTTTATATTTTTATGAACTAGTGTTAGTTTTAGAGATGTTAACTGGGAGTACATTACAATTTAACAAAAACAAACAAGTCAGCCAGATTTCTCATAATGACACATCAAAGTCAAAGTTTGTATGTTTCTCCATTCTTGTAAATGAAAAAATCACATTGAAACTTCAAGACATAGGATACTGATTGACATGTTTTAAAATCCATTACGAAATATTTTTTATTTAAAGAAATTCTGATATTTTGGATTTTTTAAAATTATTTTATCTGTTTTTTGGTAGTACAGTCAAGTTATCCTAATTATGAAGAAACGTGTTAGGACTAATTTATGAGATTTATCCTACGGTCATAAATGGCATTTTTGAGAACGTATTTACACCGTATTTTATGATGAACTAAGAATTTCACAGACAAACTTCTTTAGCCGCGTCTCTGATGACGCATCGTGCATTTCCTACCCGGAATCGTGTTTGCATTTTGAACTAGGAGTTTCTTTTCTTGTGAGGAGACGATTTTCAAGACAAACGGCGGGACATTACCGCCTTCGCTTTTCCCTTCCTGCGCGTTCGCAGAACCTTGGCCAACTCTTGGCAAAATGTGCTCTAACGTCGGCGGAGCAGAACTTCTATAGTTGCAACAGTGTTGTGTTCCAATTCCCCGCTGTGTCGTAGAATACTTCTTCGTACCACAGGACTTGACTTGATGTTATTTTTTTTCTCAGGGATGTCTTTTTAACTTTCTGGAATTTTACTGACGAGCGTGCTGAGTAAACCACTTGAGAGGGCGTGGCTAGAGCCATTGTTTTATGGTGAAAAGTATTTTGCAAAAATTTGTTTAATTGATTTATGGGCACATCTGCAAATCTGCTTTGTGGTCAGTGACTGGATGATTCTCAGCTAATCACAGGCGTGTGTTGTCGCAGTAACTTTGATCTGATCGGCACAGTCTCAGATGAGCGACGACGGTGCAAAAGTACACTCTGCTAGTAACCATGAAGCACAGCTGCGGGTGTGCACGTAAGGCAATGAAATCATGAATTGTTGCAAAATCATTTTCACCAAAAATCACTGGCTCTAAGCGTGGTACATAATCCATCACTAAAAAAAGTCAGTTTAAAATGGTAAGTTTCTCGAAGCCAAATAACAGCATTCCTAGACAATAGTTTTGCCAACTACGTGAGCAAAGTTTTATTGTTGAGTTACGTAACGTTTTTCCGACGAACAATCTCTGACTCCGAAATCTCGTACATTTAAATGGGATGCATGTGATGACGCTTAACAAATTCATTATTCTGGATAAAAGTTTTTTCATAAAGTTGGCAAGTATCACTACCATAAATTGTTTTTTTTTTTAATATTGACTTTCAAAATGGTGTAGGTTAGGGTTGGAGTTTTCAGCGTTTATATGTATATCTACCACTCCCTTACGAGCGCAGCGTAATTCGGAGCTCTAGCAAAAACAAATCCAGGTATTTATATGTTAAATTAATTTAGATGGAGCTAAGTCACCTTTCACGACACCTTTATCAAACATAAAACCATTATCTGCATTGAGAAGAGAATAATATTTTCACGGGAGTAAAAATGTGGGGGGATATTATAAGAAGGTATTTTCAAGCGCTTTTTGACATGGGAATATTTATCTGCTCACAGTTTTCAGTTTATTGGAAGAAATAGAAAAAACCTAAGGCTATTTGAGCCGTGCCAAGACTATTTTAAAAGTTACTGTGATGCAACAATAAGTCACGCCTAAAATAATTTAACGTAAATCCCTCGGGGATAGTCAGTACCCTTAATGTGGACATAACAAGTCGAGTCGGAAATATTATTTTTTTTTGCTAACTTAGATTGTTGACGAACACTAAAGTAAAATGTATTGTCTGGTAAAATTAATGACCTTACGATAAAGTCATAAACACTTAAATTTGTGTGGATGATATTTTTATATCATGAATAGATATGTGGCGTTTTCGAAATCATTAAGTGATGCTTATATAAAATTTTGTGACTAAATCCGAAGGTATTTCTGGCTTGCTTAAGTGTTATTTTATGAAACTTTTAGTACTTTCAATACACACAATTTTATGAATAGTAAGTGCTAATAACTATACGACAGCTAAGACCCCACCTTCAGAGGAAATGGTGCTTAAATCAACGGGAAACAAACTATGTGAAATCCATTTTTTCTGGAAGTTATTATCTTCCTAGGAATGCAAAGGCGAGTGAGACTGGAGAACCCCGAGAAACCTACCATATAACGGTTAAGTCCAGCAGGCCAAAGCAGTACTCAACTTATGTATTCTGCCTTGGTGGACCTGGTTTCATTTCTCCTATTTTACATTTCTGCCTGTCTTGATTTTTTATTTTATTCCATTAATGGAATGTTACGTTTTGCACGTATCCTGTTGACTAAAGCATACTCGACGTATTTATGTTTTCCTATTATCTTTGGTTTTCTTTGACAGCCCCAGATAGCGTGTAAGCTTGCGGCAAGCCTGCAATTGACTTGATTTAATCTTGCCAATGCAAGCCCTGTTTGGTAAGTTTTATTCAAACTTCAGTCAAGCCTATTTTTTACCGTTGTATCCTGCCTTGTACGAGACAAGCTTGCTATAAGCTTGGAAACAACCTTGCATCAAGCTTTCAGGCCCTAGTGCCCCCCCCCCCCAACACTTAGTTGCGCCTATGTGTCACAGTAACCTTATTATGATTGAGAGACGCGCCTGACCACATACACGCTGCTAATTACCACGAAGCAGAGTTGCCGATGTGACGTTAAGAGGGCGTGGTACATAATTCAACGCTAAAAGCATTAATCTATAACTGTAGGTTTCTTGAAGCCAATTTGCGAAAATTAAACAATAGCAATCCTAGACAATAGTTTTAGCCAACGTTTAAAGAAAATTGTTTCCAGTGTTACGAACTTCTGAGGCACAATCCCTGACGCCGGAACCTCGTGCATATAACTGCGGCGCAAGAGATGACGCGTGACGAATCAGTAATTTTGGATAAATATTTACTCATAAACTTCGTAAATACCATTATCTAGGATTGTCATTGAGTATTTTATCCATGTTGGCTTCGAAAAAAAAAACGTAGAAATCAATTTATGATTTCAGCATTTATTTATCTACCACGCACTCTTAATTATAGCTGATGCCGGTCGTGCATTGACTTGCGATCCAGTTCTGCTCTCGTAAGACACGTGACGCCTTGAATTTCCCAGAAAATAACCCAGCTCAGACGACTAGAACGTCTTCACAGCACGAAGTCCATAGGGCACATTCTTACGAAATGGAGTGCCAGATAACTTCCAGGTTCTCAGAAGTTTGAAATTGTGCTTCACGAGAATGTAAGCATCTTTTATGTTCATACCAGGCTAGAAATTATTGTTGAAACGAAATTATGTTTTCATGGAAACAGTCGCTACTCGATATGAAAATTAAAGGCGCCTCAAAATTGCCGTCCATGTAGACGTAGCTATTCTGCCTGGTCTTGGCCTAGACGTGCGGAAGTAATATGGACGACAAAGCACACGCAATATTTCTCATCCTAACTTCTAGACGGCAAGTCACTGAACTGGCTGCCCGTCTATCTCGCTGATAACTCTTCTGTGTGAGACATTCAATGGCGGCCTCTCATTTTATGACTTAGTATTGAACATTATATTGTATTGTGCGAGAGTGAAGAGACTTTGCTCAGCACTGTACACCTAGGTCTTCAGCGCTGGTGAGGGGTGATGTGATGTGAGTACGGAGCAGCGCCGGAATGAAAGAGCGGGGGAAACGGGATATCTCCGAGATGACACCGACCAGCGGCATCTTCCGGCACGATTCCAACGTGCGGGACCGACCCCACCGGGAATCGAACACGTATCGCATTGGAAGGAGGCAAGTGCTCTAGCCGCTTTGCCTACTTCGGTCGACCTCTTCACATATTTTCACCATATTCGGAAGCCATAAAATAAGCTTAACTAGTTTCTGGAGAACATGAAATGTCTATAAATGCTTGTAACGTTATTTGATTGTATTCCTGAGCAGACATGACGCACATGCGATGAGCAGATATAAAATGAACTTCTGTTGAGCACAATACTCGGTGACGTGGGTAGGGAGCCGCCTAAAGGGTGTTAAATTGGGTAAAACGTACAATTTTATATTTGTTTGAAATAGTCTTATTTTTGCAGACGTTACTTTCGAGTACATTTTCCTCAGAAAAAAAAATTATAAGCTCAACCATTGTTTCCATAACGGCATTTAAAATTCAAATTTTGCTTGTCTTTAGTTCATACCCTCTGAAAACCAATTAACATAATGAAATGAAATCGGCCTAATTAATAGTGAAACTATATGTAATGGGCTACGGCTTTTAGCATATGAAAACCCACTACAAAATTTTTTTGTATTAAAAATATTGCTAAAAGTAACAGACATAATCCCAATTTCAGAAATTTTTTAATACAATTGTTTTTTGTAATGGGTTTTTATGTACATAAGGTTGTAATCCGTGACGTGTAGCGACACTGTTAATTTTTTTTTCTGTTTGCCTGCAGGGAGGTATGTATATACGCTATTTACAGTTAAATGAGCACTTTGGTGGATCATTTTGGCCAGTTACTTTTCCTACCAGCCAATTTGTATACATCCATCAGTCCATCACTTGTTAAATACATACGTATGATGGTAAGTGAAGACTGTAAAAATATTTGTGTGTTAACTAACCTGTAGGCTAGCCTTCAAGAATATGTATGTAGGCAAGGAAATAGCAGATGTCCATAACTGATTCTGCATTTAGCTGTTTCCTTATAATTGATGCAGCGCCCTCCAGGAGGGGTCAGATTAATGAAAGACCAACTACAAAAGTGACACGAAGTTACAGTTGATTCAATTTTTATTCGTACCCCCCCCCCAAAAAAAAACTCAAATTTTGGAGGTTCAAAGACCCCCTCCCAAATCATTAGAGATCCGGAAATTTCTCTAATTATTTCGAGAAGTGATTCGATTTACATCACATGTGCATGGTGTTTCAAGTAATGGTAACTGAAAGCTATATCTACCAATAATGTATAAACATAATTCCGGGTTTTCTTGCAGAGTTGCCTGAGTGACTTTTGACGTGCCTCGGTACAGCATCCAGGATCAGGCATGATGCGCTATTGTTTATATACTCTCTGATACGTATATTATATGAACATGTCAGCAACGGACGACTTGAAGTACACGCCCCCTGACGTCACACCGCAGGGGGAAAGTACTATGGGAAACAAAGCTTGTTTACAAACATGCTGATTTGTTAGTTGGTGATTGCAGAAAGCAAAAATATTGCGCATTCATATATTTGCACGCAAGGGTAAAAAATATTAGTTCCAATTTCATGGTTAAGATACGCAAATACATAAGATTAGTCTTTACCTGAAAAAGCGGCAAATTACAAACAAATAATCAATTTTCTTGACGTACATCTCATCCGGGACATGTGAGGCCAAACAGCTAAATGAAGGTTATGTTCGGCTGCGGTATCCATGGAGATAGGAATTGTATCCCACACCTGACTGAAGCTCCGCCTCTTTTCAAGTCGTCCATTCTGTTACCATTTTTTTTTTTTAAACATCCTGTACTAGCACTTTAAGAAACTTTCCTAAACAGTACACAATTTGGGACACTTGCCATATTTCAGGTTGCAAATAGCGCGAATTAGTTGCGATGTTACTATACAAGCCTGGTAAAATATGTATATTGTGGCCTGTTTCCTTAAAGTGCACAGGGTCACTACAATTGATGAATGGGAAACAATTTTATCATACCTATTTAGGACAATTCTATACGTCGGGTTGGAGGGGCCACGGTGGCATAATAATCAGACCATTCGCCTCCTACCAAGGCGATCCGGAATCGATTCCTGGCGGAGTGCGTCCTCGGATTTTCGCATGTGGTAATCGTTTCGGACGATGCCGCTGGTCGATGGGTTTGCTCGGGAATCTCCCGTTTCCTCCACCCCTTCATTTCGGTGCTGCTCCATACTCACCTCATTACACCCCTCACCAGCGCTGAAGACTTCGATTTTATTAACTGCTGACCAAAATCTCTCACACACCTACATCGGGTTGGAAATAATTTTTTTTTTTTTCAGTTTGCTTGCACTTATTTAGTGGACAACATGTGCATAATTTACGCGGAAGTTGAACGCGGCACAGCGCGACTCGAAGGCGACATGTCTGGTGACCTCGAGGGCAAGGGGGCTTAGAACCAGTAGAATATTTTTTTTCGGTTCACCGGTAATGCGTTCCGCACTTGCGGACACCCACACACCTGCGAAGGCCGGTTCCGTTACACCTCGTGAATGTCAATGAGATCGTCTTGCGATCCAGGAAAAGAACCGTGTGCTGTTTCTAACTGCTACTGCAGCAACCCTTCAGTATCCTCTGCATGGAAAGATTCTCCAGTCTTTTAAATACTGTCATGTCTTAATTGTGACCTCTGGCGATAGCGCTTTGAGTACTGTGGAGTATAGACTTTGTCTTTATTAATTATGCTGCTATGCTTACAATTATAAGTGGAGGAAAAAATATTATCACATAACAATTTTTAACTAATTGTTACCGATCATACAAATAAACAGACAAAGCTACGTAAAGGGGAAAATTCTTTAAAATCGTATTTTTAGTTCAATTTCTCTATATCGTAAATGCTGTGTTCTTATTTAAAAAGAAAGCTAAGTAATAAATAAAAAAAAATGTGTCAACAGTTATTTTGTGATTATATGTATTTACATATTATTACTATTTTGTAATCGTAACTGGAGATACTGATTTTAGTCTAACACTATAACACCAATAAGTATATATAGGTAAGGGTTAGCTCACTTAAGTTTAAACATTTCTCCTTACTAATGGTTTATGACACTATTAGCATTAAATTTTATAATGAAGCCCAGAAAATGAGTAACAAATATAAAAACAGAAAAATAAATAAATCTAGGAATCTACCTGTTAAAATAGAAATGGATTAGAATGTTGTCACTTCACTGCGACCAGCCTATTACAGACTTCCTCGCCCATAATGACGACAGGGAATTGTGATCACCTTCAGCAAATCAAGGGAAGTGTCTGTTATTATTTTCAGGTGCCCTCGTTCTGCCTGTCTCGCCGTGCAGTTTTTATTGTTCGCCAGTTTTGTCTTGTTGTTCCTGTTCCACTCGCGGAGACTGTGGATTACTTCTCGTGGGTGGGAATGGCCCTCGGCGCAGACACGCCCTACAGAACCACAACTCACTGCGAGTACCCGGGGCGGCTATCGCGAATATAAGGGCTGGCTGGCGAGCCAACCATTTCTCTCGAAACACCCGCAAAAAATAAGAAGTGTAAGAAATAACTGTACAGCATTACTCATACCTAAGGACCTTTCCTGTCATTTCGCGGTAAGGGAATGAATTATTTAACACTGCGGTGTACTTCCCCGCATGGGTAAAAAAAGTGCACTACATTCATAGGCTGTTCACCGTGAAGATAGCACTTTTGGAATTTTATCGTAGGTCATACTTTATAATCCTCGCAATATCTATCCTCCACGTTTAAAATTAACGTATCCAATTGTTATATCACTCGATGTACGTATTCACCATTCACAACTGTACCATGTAAAACGTTTTTGTAGTATTACAAAACCTCTTCGAAAATAATTTTTAAAAATAACTCATGTAGCATTACAAAAACAATTTTGAAAATATTTTTTAAAAATGTGACAATGTCTATTAAGTTTAAAATGTAAATATTCGGAAACATACAAATAAAGCAATATTGCTGTACATTCGAAAACGATTCCGGTGAATTTCAAGCCACCTCTTAAAGATGAGCTTATAGTTTCGAAGTAGAGTTTTGATGATAATTCAAATAGTATTAATTTGATCGTGAATAAAGACAAGACTTTTTGTGTAGTTTTTTTTATCGCGAATGAAGAGAAACTATGAGCTAGAACACAATTTTTTTTGTAGTACATCAAAGTTTTGGTAAATAATATTGAAAAAAAAATTCCTTTGTTGTGACAGGACGCCTTAGTTAATTTTGTTTTTCATCGAAAACTCTCTCAATCATATTTCACGCAACCAGCGTACTAGAAATTAGACGTCGTGAGGTGTTTACGGACGGCGCTCGGGAAGCAGAATCATTGCAGGGGAATTATAGATTAGCTTTCAGGAATTCCCTTGCAATGATTCGGCATGAAAAATTAAGATAATATTCCATTATTATTTATGTCAAAAAGTTTACCAAGAATATTTCCTATACTTTGTCGAAGAGACAATTTTCACAATACAATTTGAATAAATGTTATGGCTCAAAAGCTGATAACATGAGAACATTGTCTAACACTCCCCCTATGAGTTAGTGGACCGGACGCCTGAGCCGCGCTGTAGATTGGTACGGAAAGTACTTTTTCTTGTATAAGTATTAAAAATGTTTCCATTGCGTTTATCTACGAAAATAAGACACTCATCAAACGGTGAACCTATGATTTAAAATATGCCGTCGCTTATTGAA
Organism: Medauroidea extradentata; assembly: GCA_003012365.1. Classification (NCBI taxonomy): domain Eukaryota; kingdom Metazoa; phylum Arthropoda; class Insecta; order Phasmatodea; family Phasmatidae; genus Medauroidea; species Medauroidea extradentata. The sequence continues at coordinate 10,136 of PNEQ01103732.1, read as the reverse complement.
AACATGATTCCCAAGCTCCTCAAAAGTGCAAAAAAAATGGCTTTTTTCACGCTGCTGTAGCTGAGAAAATATCGATCGTAATCGTAGAACTAAGCCATAGAAACCTGCATTGGACTTCACCACCAGCTTTCCACAAATAAAACAGCAGGATGATGGTTTGAAGTCCCATTAAAAAACACATTGTACACACTGCGCGCTAGTTTAATCCTTCACGCCTAGAGGCGATGAGGTGTCTGACGGACGTGTTATGGGGTATCGATCCCTACCACATTGGATTTATCTGTAGGGCCACGATTTTATGGCGAAAAGATTTTTGCACAATTTGGTTTCAATGCCTCATGTTCACATCCGCAACTGTTTCATGGTCAGGTATTGGACGTTTTAACTGTCACACGTCTTGAGGTTCTACTGACAAATCACAGACGTATTGCGTCACAATATCCTCATTGTTATTGGTGCAGCCAAAAGAGCGGCGTGTCTGAGCAAAGACACGCTGCCAATAGCCGTGAAGCAGAGCTGCCGAGGTGCACGCGAGACACTGAAACAAAATGTTGCAAGAATCTTTTCGCGACAAAATCGTGGCTCTATTTATCTGTTTCTTTTCGATAACTTCTGTTTCAGTTGATGTATCAAAATGTTTGTCACGACAAGGCAGAGATACAAGATTATTCGATTTTATGTAATCGCTGGAACCATAATATATTCATAATTTGTCAACGGGAAACAGCTGAAAACGAAAAATTGCTTTATTTATTGGAGCGACTACAGAGACCGCAAAATTAACCGAAACAATGCCATATGGATTCCAAAATATGAATGAAACAATAAACTATGCCTAGAGACACTGGGAAATCGCGGGAATAGTTGACTGTTTGCTAGACTCCAACGTGGTGTATATAACACTGAATGTTTCGTATCAACATTGGCTGTCGTTTATTTATAGCATTTGTTCTCTCTACAACAAACCCATTTATAACTGCACAGCTTGGACGCATAGCGTTTGTGATTTGCCCCAAAACTTTTCACACGTGTCACGGTTATTATAATACAGTTTATTGGAGACTATTTTAAACTTTTTCGCGATTTTCCAGTGTCTCGAACTATGCCTTGTCTGCGTGAAAAAAGTAAAACAATGTGTCTATTCCTTGATTTATAAGAAAACCCGTAAAACCGGTCTGACGGTGATCAATCCCCCTTCAATTCGACTTATCGCCTTCCCCGTTTCCGTGCCTCAAACGTTACGATAACTCTACCGTCCACTAACACTTACATGTCCTTCCATCAGCCTGCTGCTTTCTTCTGTGATATCTAGGTCTGAGAACGTGCGGGAAATAAGTCCCTATGTGTTTCATGTTAAGAGAGTGTAACGTTTGAAAATATTTCCTGCCCTTTTTATGTACTTCCTGACCCAACCCCCCTACAACCTTAATTTGACTTTGCGGTTAGCCACGGCCAGTGAACTTATAGAAGGCAATGTTCCGTGGGTCGGCGTCGTTAAGATCCTCAGTACCAGGTTCGAAAGCCGTTTTTAAAAATAGTTTTAGACTAGTTAAGCATGCTAACAAAACTTCTTAAAGATAAGCTTATGGCTTCAAAGCAGAGTTTTGATAGTTCAGGCAAAATAAATTTCATCGTGAATGAAGACAAGACTTTCCGTGCAGTTTTTTTTATCTCGAATGTAGTAAAACTAAGAGCTCGAAACTCGGCACACGATATTTGTTAGGTTTGGTTTAACTACGTTCTTAAAATTCTAGAATTGTAATTTCAATGTGTGAGCAAATTTTTCCATGTGAACAGCCACGACATTTTACTACATGTGACATCCTTCCTTGTACTATGTTCCTGTAAGAGATGTATCGTTGATGTTAAGGTGGCCGGCTCGATGTACGTATATTGCGCGTTCGAGACCTAGAAGTGCGGAAGCCTTGTTACGGAGTTTTGCAGTGATTTCGAAAATATTTTTTTATTGCTACCTAATACTCATATAAAAATTTCGCTGCACAGTTTTGACACTTATATGTTATAATTTGTAACAGAATTTTTTTGAAGAATTATACTGAACGTTTTTTTAGATTTCATTACCCAAAGTAGGCTACCACGTTTTTCGTCTTGAAAATAAGCAAAAATTAAGGAAATTATTTTTTTTTTGCTGGTGAATGGTACATTATTTTAAAAATCGTGTGATTGTACATTGACTCAAATTTTTTCAAAACTTTTGGTTATAAAATATTTGAGTTATTGGCACCAGTCTGAAAAAAACTCGGGAACAAGCCCTTGATGGACCTTGCGCGTCAGCCGTGTTGTGGTACGGAAAGGATTTTTTTGTATAACGATTAAATATTTTTCCAATTTGTTTATCTACGAAAAGAAGACACTTCAGACTGTGTTCGTATGATTTTAAAAATGCCGTTCGCTTATTAAAAATATGATTCCCAATCTCCTCAAAAGTGCTAAAAATGATTTTTTTTTCACGTTGCTGTAGCTGAGAAAATATCAGCCGTAATCGGAAAACTAATTCATAGAAACCTGCATTGGGCTTTACCACATACTTTCCACAAATAAAATAACAGGGTCATCACTTGAAGTCCCGTTGAAAAACTATTTCTACGTAAACACTGCTCGCTAGTTTAGTTCTCCGCGCCTAGAGGCGATGAGGTGTTTGACGTACGCGTTATATTCGACTTACAGTCATCCTCGTTTCCGCGCCGTATGAGATCTCGCTCAACAAATGCACCATTACAGGTAGATGTTTGCTCACCTAGTAGGCAAATATCATCATTTAGGATTGTTGTTTTGTAGTTTTCCCATGTAAACTATCGAAACTGTTTCAGTTGGTGTTTTTTTATCGTTTATTTATCAACCACACACTCTTAAATTACAAATGGATGGAAATACCAGCTCGAAGATATATATACCCACTACCCCACTGACCTTCAACCGCCTTTACCCCTTTATTCCGACAACTTATCGAATAAATATAACTTGTGTATCTTTGTCTAAATCGATGGCATCTTTCCTCGCCTAGCTGAGAAGTTGACGCAGGATTTCCGCTAATCGCGACAACAACAACGAAGCTGTTGGTAAACAAGATGCGCCGAAGGCGGCAAGGAGGTTCCCCGGACACTCGGCTGTCAGTGAACTCCGCAATATTCAAGAGTGTCTTCGATGGAACTTCCTTGTTCCGTATTTCCTGGAGTGTTCACGAAGAATTAGGCCGTCCTTACAAGGGCACGGTATACAGCAATTCCCAACATCATGTTTTCATTTTTTATTTGTACCAGATATTTTTTTTCTTATTTTAGACACAAAATGTGACTAAATTTGGCTCAAAATACGAGACAAAATTGTGAATATTTTGTGTACATACATTGCCATTTACATTCAAGGTATTTTTAATCACCAAAAGTTGCAACTAACAGAGTGTCAAATATGTGTGCGACACGAATTTTTTTGCGCTCAGAAGAGTCACGTGTTTAAATGGACGGAGCAGTCAGTGGTACTCTGTTAATCATTTGCTGCACATTATTGTTATTTTTAACCATCTTTCTGACTGACCACTATATTCTTTGGGAACATGCCTATCAGACAGGCTTAATTCGAGCGTTTTTGTTTGCAGCTCCTCATTAGAGAACAGTTTCCGCCATATTGTTGGCTCGCGCAGTTTGTGTTCACCAAAGCGGTACTGCGGTTTTCGAATAAAATTCTATCTTGCGAAGCTCTGCCTAATCCACGCATCAAATGCGTTGTAGTTTGTTCGTAAACAGGTTTTTTCTACGAAAATATTCCACGTGTGCCCATTGTGCCAGCGTAGGAAAAGAAAACAAACTTCAGACAAGATCAAAACGTCATTGTTAAGACAGCATGGTTTCCAAGCCTTCCAACATGACAAAAAAAGGCCTTTTCAGACTGTCGTACTTAAAGATGTACTAACCGGTTGTACGTGAAACTCTTATTGCGACCTGCACTGAACTTAGTTGTTTGACTTTCCACCAATAAAATTATATGGTCACCGCTTAAGTCCTACAGTAAAAGCCGTTCGGCGGGAACCTTGCACGCTAGTTCACCGCTTGGCTCGTTGAGGCGATGCGGCATTTGATGCGCGCTTCAAGGTCGACCTTATGTCTCCGTCATCTCTGAGCCCCTAACTGGCAGGTAGGTGGCGCCCTTAAGGTAGCTGCCTTGGTGGCGCTCAAACTGCGTCCAGCGTGTTCCGAGTTACCGTGTGTCCACAATACTTAGCTACGCGAAGTGAACACTTCACGCTCCTTTTGAGTATGACTTTTACGACACTACGCACGTTGAAAGTATTATTTCAAAGCCCTCAAACTTGGCTAGAACATACTTTTTCAGTAACAGTTGTTTCTCGAAATATTTATATACCAGATACGTTCGAAATTGAGGTCTACAACTACGTTAGTCTTTGCTACAGTGAATGGTTCAATAATATTGTAGGCTCCCTTCTTAAAGTGGCACAGTAAAAACGTTAGGGCAGGAACATTGTGCGCTCATTTATACGACTCTGGCCGTAGAGCTGATATCACAATGCATGTGCCGGCCGACGTCGCTCGCAGCGCCTAATTAACTCTCGCCTCACACAACACTAACACGCCCTTCGCCAGGCGGCAGTCTTAAGAGGGCGTGATAAATAATTCTATGCTAAAAGTATTAATATATAATTGTAGGTTTCTTGAAGCCAATGTGCGAAAATTAAACAATCGTTTTACCCAACGTTTTGAACAAAATAGTTTGCAGTGTTACGAACTTCTGAGGCACAACCTCTGATGCTGGAACCTCGTGCAATTAACTGCGGTGCAAGAGATCACGCGTAACAATTAGTAATTCTCGGCAAATGTTTACTCATAAAGTAGGCAAATACCATTATATGAGATTGTCATTGAGTATTTTGTCCGTATTGGCTTTTAAAATAGTGTAGGATTAAATTTATGTTCCCAGCGTTATACGACGCACCCTTAAGAAAATTACGTTGAGTAGAAAAAAAAATAAATCCAGTACAGCGGACAAGTCGTGGATTTACTGCTAAACTCCACGAGACTTGTAGATAATACGCATTGCCGGTATGGTTACTGTGGGAATAGTTGTTTTTACGATCTGTGTTTTATATTTTTGTTACCTACCGTTTTTTTAGTCGTGGAGGGGCAGACGGGGGGTAAGGTTTTATCGGCCCATTTTCGTAGCATCTTTTCTTACTTCCTCCACTCGTCTCTCATTCTCCTAGAATCCCATAAGTCGTGGGAATCCATCGCGGAATTTATGGAAACCGTTTCAAGGGAACTGCTTCGCCGCAACGCTCAACTAGACAGCGACAGACGACGCAAGACTTAACCCCCCCCCCCCCGCCCGGCCCAGACAAGCACGGGGCACTCGTATCCCAGCGTTCGTAAAATATCTGCGCCAAATAAAAACCCACGGCGCACATCGTTGATGGCCAAAAGTGATGGGGAACGGAAGGGAACGGGGGGTAACAAGACTGCGCATGCCATATCGAATTCAATTTCAACTCGCCTCCCGATATCTTCATTCGCTCAAGTCCAGATATTCCCCTGCGAGGGATGTTAACGTATTCCTCTTAAGGGCGCCGTCTACCTGCGTGTGAGAGGCTCAAAAGCGACGGAGCAGTAAGGTCTACCTTGAAGCGTGCATCAAATGCCGCGTCGCCTCAACGAGCCAACGCTGAACTAGCGTGCAAGGTTCCCGCCGAACGGTTTTTTCTATGGGACACTAAGCGGTAACCATATAATTTTACTGGTGGAAAGTCTGCTACTAAGTTCAATGCAGGTCGCAACCTGAGTTTCATATACATTCGGTTAGTACATTTTGAAGTACGGCAGTCTGAAAAGGCCATTTTTAGTCATGTTGGAGGGCTTAGAAACAATGATTTTAATGAGCGTGGCGTCTTAACAATGAGGTTCCGACCTTGTCTGAAGTTTGTTTTATTTTCATACGTTGGCACAATGGACACACGTTGAATATTTTCGTAGAAGAAACCTGTTTACGAACACGCTGCAACGCATTTGAAGCGTGGGGTAGGCGGCCGCCTTAAGGGCGTTCAAGTGGGGAAGTACCGTAATTTTATCTTATATTTGTATGAAATAGTGTTAGTTTTGAAGACTTTACTTGACAGTAGATTTCCCTCTTGCGAAAAAAAAAGTTCATACTGTTTTCCCGTAATTGCATTTCAATGTCAAGAATAGAGGCGATATGCTTCCCGTCGACCTTAGTAATCTGGCTCTTATCGTTCCACTGATTCAACGCGTCAAATGCGGGAGTTCGATAACTGTACACAGTACACTTAGGCATGCCTGGTAGTTTTTTCAGATATTTAGATAATTTTTTTCTACACGCAACCTAGTATTGTTATAGAAGTATTCGTACATTGTTTATTCACCAATACATACTTATTTGTGACCTAATATTTCGTTGCAATGAACCTCACAGTTTTGTAGAGAATTGCACCTACATTCTATTGCAAATTTTGTTACGATAATAAGCCAACATCAGTGAGATTTTTCTTTGGGCGATAGAACTTTGTATTATTTTTTCAGTAAACCTACATACAGTTGTATATTGACTGCATACCGTCTACAAATTTTTCAAAGCATTCTCTTAGTCATTCGAATCCTTTACACCAATGTGACAAAAAACTAACCGATCGTGACTTCCGTAAATTTTCATACATCTGTGGGCTTTCTACTGTTTTTTATTTGATAAATTTACGTGTCGTTTAACAGCTTAACGCCTTGATAAATGTGCGCAAGGGAAATTGGTAGAAATTGGCCAGGGCAAATTCGGCGTCGGCAAGGGTCTATGTTGTATATAGGACCACACGAATTTCTATAAAATATTTCCAGACTGGCTGTGTTTCATAATATGTACCTTCTTCTAGTTCATGTCGACTTTAGTCACTTGGACGGTGAATACATGTACGCGTTTTGTGGGTGTTTGGTGTCGCACAAACCTCATTGATTGGCCTAATCAAATGAGAAACTTCTCCTCTAACATACTTGTACGTATTACGTTATTAGTGTTTTCACATTTCATCGGGCCAATGAGAATCCTGGAACGCCGATGGTAATGGTTTGTTATTTGACTGTAATCATGTCAACCGCCTCGTGTTATCATCGTCTAATCATACAAAACGCAACATATAAGAGAACTTTGGCTACAACTTTGGCAGTAAAGATATTCGCGACTTTTCACTCTCTTTATAGCTCATTCGCTGAGATGTGAGAGTTGTGGTATGTAAACAAGAGTGCGTGATACTAGTATAAGCGGTCAGGGGTGTACAAGCTACTAACCAGCGCGCGCTGCTGCTGTGTGACGAGAGTTAAATTGGTGTCTGGTCAAGCGAGTGTTTCTATTGTTTTCTGATAGTGTTTTAATCAGACAGGCGTCAACTGTAAATGTGTTTCACTGTTACAGTCGAACCTAAGTAAAGGCATGTACGCCCAACTAGGGCTGTTTTGTATGGTTTATTCACTTATCGATCACTGCATGTTTGGTGTAGTGATTATATCTACAACACGTGCTAAACTTCGCATAATTTCTATAAAACGGTTAGTGTCTATACATCTTATGTGGCAGCTTTGTTAAAAGTGTGATGCAAATATCGTTCATGTGGAATGAATGTATTTAAAAATAATATTTTACGAGTTCCATAACAATGTCAGTTGCAAATACCGATGGTTTGTAAAAGTCGAGGGCTTTGATCATGTTAACGAACGTCTATTACTTAATTACAACTATAAGTAGGGACTGAAAAATTTCGCGAATTCAATGACCTGTAGGCTAAAATCCTTGTATACTATGCATACTCAAGCCCGTCTATTAGTTCATTGTCTGCTGTTCCACTGTATAGCAGCTAGTGGACAAATTGTCGGGGCTTGAATACACATAGGACAATGAAATATAGCCTGCAGGTAATTGAATTCGGGAAATTTTCCAGTCCCTACTTATGGTTTGCCAAACAGAAAATTTTGATATTATACGACTTGAATAAATGTTATAGCTCTAAAACAAAAATACAAGAAAATTATCTAGCACTTCCCCTTAAGGCCTCTACGTTCTGTTACACTTAACCAAGTCCATACAATTAAAACACACGTGTATGATTAACATAAGTAAAAGTATAACTACGATAATAATTTAAATACAAGATTTATCTAACGACTCAATATTTTAAGTATCCGCACTAAAAATTTCAATTAATTTATTAAAGACTAAAGGATACATAATATCAATATCACCGCAATCAAAAACATAATTATTATTATTTGTAGAATGATACATGAAAATACTCCATTACTAATAAAAAATTTCCAACATTGAGTGTGCTATCAAACTCAGCAATACGACTAAATTTTGCGGAAGTTTGTCTATATCCTAATTACAGCATTAAAAATAGCAATAAACATATTATTCATAATAATTAAATAATATGATAATGCAAAATGATAAAATGTGCAGATTCATGATAAGCAGTTTTGTTTTGAGTAAATTTTAAGAAATTGAATACCTGAAAAATATGCGCATCTAAAGTTATTATAAAATACTTATAAACACACCATAAAAACAGTACAGATGTAAACAGTAGATAAAGTAGTACCATATGCTATTCCACTCGAAAATACGCATCATCTTCGAAGAGTTATAACAGTTACGTGCTTTCAGAACTGTCGAAACTTAATACGAAACGGAGTAAATCGTAATACTATCTCAACGTTAGGAATGCAAATATTCGGAGTATATGCCTTCGTACCTGACAGAGCGACGTGACGTAATGTCATTTGTCGACGAGAACGTTCTCAAGATGTAAGACCGCCGGCACTTTCGAGTCAAATGCGTTCTTGGATAACGTGTGTTTCGAAATTGCATTGAATACAGTCGGGAAATTTTTCCTTCCCACGACTTGTCATATCTCCAAAGAGATGAGCTCAAATTCAATTTCGTCGCTGCATAATTTGCCGCTTTAACTCGCGTTAAGGAGCCTGCTGGCGGAAAGAACACATTCCAGTAGTACGCCCATCACGAAGAGGCGCGGTGTCTAGTACTGCCTGCGATGAGACAACCCAGACAACGAAGACCATTATAAGGCTCGGTTTCAGGCGATATATTGACTTCAATTATTTCTCGGTTTTTTGGAATTTTGAGAAGAAAAATATTAAATCGGCAACTATTCTATTTACTTTGTTCTACAGTACAATCGTAGCAGTTGAGCTAGTTATGTATATTCAGGTCGCAGTCAGTCGGGCAAACTATGAATATAAACAAATTTGCCACACAGATTACAATGCGAGTACTGCAACACAAGGCAAACAGGGTTTGCCGCATAGCCTATTAACATTTTTTCTTATTAGAACTTCAAAAACCGAAAAATAATAAAATTCAATATGGCGACTGAAACCGAGCCTTAAGAGTGAGTGGTAGTCAAATAAACGCTGAAAACATCAATTGATTTCTAAGTTTTTTTCGAAACCAAAATGAATAAAATACTCGATGACAATCCTCGATAATGGTATTTGCCAACTTTATGAATAAATATTTATCCATAATTACTAATTCGTTACGCGTGATCTCTTGCGCCGCAGTTAAATGCACTATGTTCCGGCGTCAGAGATTGTACCTCAGAAGTTCTTAACACTGGAAACTATTTTGTTTAAAACGTTTGCTAAAACTACTGTCTAGGACTGCTATTGTTTGATTTTCTCAAATTGGCTTCAAGAAACCTACAGTTACAGACCAATGCTTTTAGCTTTGAATTATGTACCACGCCCTATTAAAGGGCCTCACTAGGCTGTGTTTGTATGTGAGGTAGGAGCGGTAAGAGAGCCACTAACCGACGTATGTAATGTATTATCTCATCTCCGTGCAAGCCCCTCAGCTGGCGTGCAGTACTTTACTATTATCCTTATTCCTATGGGTAGAGCCACGATTTTATGGCGAAAAGATTTTTGCAACATTTGGTTTCGATGCGTCATGTGCACACCTGCAGCTCTGCTACATCGTCTGTGGTTGGATGATTTTACTCTCACTGGCCTTGGCAAATTATAGACGTACAGACTCACAATAATCTTATTCTGATTGGTGCAGTCAAATGAGAAACGTGTCTGAACATAGAC
>PNEQ01103731.1:0-19028 GCA_003012365.1 Medauroidea extradentata | reverse complement strand
AGATGAGGACACAAACTAACACTGTTCATGAAGATTTGAGAACAGAAATCACGCAGATAAGGACACAAACTAACAATGTTCATGAAGATTTGAGAACAGAAATCATGCAGATGAGGACACAAACTAACACTGTTCATGAAGATTTGAGAACAGAAATCACGCAGATAAGGACACAAACTAACACTGTTCATGAAGATTTAAGAACAGAAATCACGCAGATGAGGACACAAACTAACAATGTTCATGAAGATTTGAGAATAGAAATCACGCAGATGTGGACACAAACTAACAATGTTCATGAAGATTAGAGAACAGAAATCACGCAGATTAAGGCCACAAACTAACACTGTTCATGAAGATTTGAGAACAAAATCACGCAGATGTGGACACAAACTAACACTGTTCATGAAAATTTGAGAACAGAAATCACGCACACGAGGACACAAACTAACACTGTTCATGAAGATTTGAGGATAGAAATCACACAGATGAGGACACAAACTAACATAGTTATTGAAGATTTGAGAACAGAATTCACGATGATTTGAGAACAGAAATCACGCAATTGTGGACACAAACCAACAATGTTCATGTATATTTGAAAACAGAAACCATGCAGATGAGGACACAAACTAACACTGTTCATGAAGATTTGAGAACAGAAATCACGCAGATGAGGACACAAACTAACACTGTTCATGAAGATTTGAGAACAGAAATCACGCAGATGTGGACACAAATTAACAATGTTCATGAAGATTTGAGAATAGAAATCACGCAGATGTGGACACAAACTAACAATGTTCATGAAGATTTGAGAATAGAAATGACGCAGATGAGGACATCAACTAACACTGTTCATGAAGATTAGAGAACAGAAATCACGCAGATTAAGGCCACAAACTAACACTGTTCATGAAGATTTGTGAATAGAAATCACACAGATGAGGACACAAACTAACACAGTAAATGAAGATTTGAGAACAGATATCACGAATTTTGAGAACAGAAATCACGCAGATGTGGACACAAACCGACAATGTTCATGAAAATTTAAGAACAGAAATCACGCAGATGAGGACACAAACTAACACTGTTCATGAAGATTTGAGAACAAAATCACGCAGATGAGGACACAAACTAACACTGTTCATGAAGATTTGAGAACAGAAATCACGAAGATGACGACAAAAACTAACACTGTTCATGAAGATTTGAGAACTGAAATCACGCAGTTGTGGACACAAACTAACAATTTTCATGAAGATTTGAGAACAGAAATCACGCAGATAAGGACAAAACTAACAATGTTTATGAAGATTTGAGAACAGAAATCATGCAGATGAGGACACAAACTAACACTGTTCATGAAGATTTGAGAACAGAAATCACGCAGATAAGGACACAAACTAACAATGTTCATGAAGATTTGAGAACAGAAATCACGCAGATGTGGACACAAACTTACACTGTTCATGAAGATTTAAGAACAGAAATCACGCAGATGAGGACACAAACTAACAATGTTCATGAAGATTTGAGAATAGAAATCACGCAGATGTGGACACAAACTAACAATATTCATGAAGATTAGAGAACAGAAATGACGCAGATTAAGGCCACAAACTAACACTGTTCATGAAGATTTGTGAATAGAAATCACACAGATGAGGACACAAACTAACACAGTAAATGAAGATTTGAGAACAGATATCACGAATTTTGAGAACAGAAATCACGCAGATGTGGACACAAACCGACAATGTTCATGAAAATTTAAGAACAGAAATCACGCAGATGAAGACACAAACTAACACTGTTCATGAAGATTTGAGAACAAAATCACGCAGATGAGGACACAAACTAACACTGTTCATGAAGATTTGAGAACAGAAATCACGAAGATGACGACAAAAACTAACACTGTTCATGAAGATTTGAGAACAGAAATCACGCAGATGTGGACACAAATTAACACTGTTCATGAAGATTTGAGAACAGAAATCACGCAGATGAGGACACAAACTAACAATGTTCATGAAGATTTGAGAACAGAAATCACGAAGATGACGACACAAACTAACACTGTTCATGAAGATTTGAGAACAAAATCACGCAGATGAGGACACAAACTAACAATGTTCATGAAGATTTGAGAACAGAAATCACGCAGATGTGGACACAAACTAACAATGTTCATGAAGCTTAGAGAACAGAAACCATGCAGATGTGGACACAAACTAACACTGTTCATGAAGATTTGAGAACAGAAATCACGCAGATGAGGACACAAACTAACACTGTTCATAAAGATTTGAGAACAGAAATCACGAAGATGACGACACAAACTAACACTGTTCATGAAGATTTGAGAACAAAATCACGCAGACGTGGACACAAACTAACACTGTTCATGAAGATTTGAAAACAGAAATCACGCACACGAGGACACAAACTAACACTGTTCATGAAGATTTGAGGATAGAAATCACACAGATAAGGAAACAAACTAACATAGTTAATGAAGATTTCAGAACAGAATTCACGAAGATTTGAGAACAGAAATCACGCAATTGTGGACACAAACAAACAATGTTCATGTAAATTTGAGAACAGAAATCATGCAGATGAGGACATAAACTAACACTGTTCATGAAGATTTGAGAACAGAAATCACACAGATGAGGACACAAACTAACACTGTTCATGAAGATTTGAGAACAGAAATCACGTAGATGACGACACAAACTAACACTGTTCATGAAGATTTGAGAACAGAAATCACGCAGATGTGGACACAAATTAACAATGTTCATGAAGATTTGAGAACAGAAATCACGCAGATGAGGACACAAACTAACAATGTTCATGAAGATTTGAGAACAGAAATCACGCACACGAGGAAACAAACTAACAGTGTTCATGAAGATTTGACGATAGAAATTACACAGATGAGGACACAAACTAACATAGTTAATGAAGATTTGAGAACAGAATTCACGAAGATTTGAGAACAGAAATCACGCAATTGTGGACACAAACCAACAATGTTCATGTAAATTTGAGAACAGAAATCACGCAGATGCGGACACAAACTTTTCGCTGATGAAAAGGTAGCGGAGCGGTTACCGTCGGGTACGGCAAGCTGAACGCAGAAAATATCATCCGATGCCTCCTACTGTCCGTGTGTTAGAGTGAGTGAGACACGGCGGCAAGGTCTATGTTGACCAGCTTGTCTGATGCGGTGTCGCTAGGGCCAGGTAGTTTTCGCGAAAATATTTTTGCAGCACTTTGTTTCAGTGCCTTATGTGCGTACGACCTGCATCTCTGCTTTGTGGTCAGTGATTGGATGCCGTAAGGTTAAACCCACAAATCACAGACGAGATGTGTCACAGTTAACCATGTACTGATTGGCACTGTTAAATGAATAATAACTCTGCACAAAAACACTCTGTAAATAATCATGAAGTTGAGGTGCAGGTGTGCACGTAAGACACTGAAACAGAGTGGGGCAAAAATCTTTTCATGGAAACTACCGGGCCCTACGTGCAGTGGTATCACGAACTATTACATTAGTAGGGGCGGGTTCAGTGTTCTATCAGCTGGTAGACGTAATTCTTCACCATACCTTGGCCACCAGGACAAACGTTTATGATTAGAGTCTTGATTTATGGTGGAAAGAATTATGCACATTTGCAGTTTGCTTCATGGCCAGTGAATGGCTGTTTTAACTCTCAGCGTCTTGGGCATCTACCCGCAAATCACAGACGTGTGATGTCGCAGTAACCCCAGTCTCTTGATTTATTTACTTGGATATACTCCATTGCGAAATAAATGACTGTCAAAAGAAAACTAAAAATAAGACAAGAAAACATAAATAAGCAGAGTATGCTTTAGTCATCAGGGTTAGAGTCTCTAAACAACTTACACAGGAAACTGACAAGATTAAAAGAAAAATAAAAGAATCAGCCTTTATTACTAGCAATAGCAATATTTTCAGTCAACAGAGCATTGAATTAAAAATATGTGTATCCCATTGATTAAAAGAGGAACAAATTTATAGCACAAAATAAAACAAACACTCAACCCACCACAACCAATCAGAGTCAATACATGCTGCGCGACCAATCAGGAGACAGCTCGTCTCCCATTGGCTGAGCAGAATAAGGGGCTTTACCCTATATAAACCCATGGTTTTTCCAGTCTCCTCATCAGTCGCACTCGTGTTCCTGAACCCTGTGTGTCTACCTGATGACGGGAACAGATTCCAGTTCCCGAAACGACGTTAATACAGACTGTTTGGAAAACTACTGTGTTTTGTTTCGTCTCATCTTTTGTGTCGTTTGTTGTTTTTCTGTTTGTGTCCGACATCTTTGTGTTTTGTTTAGTCTCATCGTTATGTTGCTTGCTGTATTCCTGTTTGTGTTTTTGTTTCGTATCATCGTTGTGTCGCATGTCAACTTTTTATTTTTTTTCTGTTATTTTCTGTTTGTTTCTTGTTTTATCTGACCAGATTCCAGTTTTGGAATTTCATGTTGTGTATGTATCCTGATGACTGAAGCATACTCTGCTTATTTATGTTTTCTTGTCTTATTTTTATTTTTAGTTTTCTTTTGACAGTCATTTGTTTTGCAATGGAGTATGTCCAAGCAAATAAATCCAGTCATGCACTCCCATTGCACAGTTCTTTCAAATATCAACCTCAGTCTCATTGGCACAGTAAAATGAGCAACGCCTCTTCACAAATTCACTCTGCCAATAGCCTCGAAGCTAAAGTACAGACGTGAACGTGATGCTCGGACACAAAGTGTTGGATAATTATTTTCACCAAACATCACCGGCTGTATTCATGACGTGTCCAGGCAGACATATAGATGGTCCTCTGGGCAGACGTGAAGTTAGGTCTTCAGCGCTGGGTAGGGGTGACATGATGAGAATATGGAGCAGCGCCGGAATGAAGGGGCGGGGGAAATGGAAGTTACCCGAGAAAACCTTCAACCAGTGACGATTCCCACTGGGGATCTCCTAAAAGCGAGTGTTGTGACTATTCGGCTATCGCTGCCCCATTAATGGTTACACCATCATTTTATGGTGTAATATACAATATAGAGGTGTTTTATGTGCACATGCACGAAGATGATCAAACTTATAAATAAAAACAGGAAGTTATCGCGAGAAGGTTTATGCACGACTTAGTTTCAGTACGTCACGTGCATAACTACAGCTGTGCTTCATACTTAGTGACTGGATGTTTAAACTCCCAATGTTTTGGAGTTCTATCCACATATCGCATACATGTAATGTTGCAGTCAGTATTGTTCTGATTGGCACAGTCAAATGAAAGACGATACTGCACTAATACACACAGCCAACAATCATAAAGTATAACTGCAGATATGCACGTAAGATAATGAAAAAAGTGAGGCAAATATATTTTCGCGAAAACTTCATGTCCGTACCTATAAATAGAGACCTGCACAATTCGCGGGTTCACCGACCTGTAGGCTAGCATCCAAGAATATATGTGTACTCCAGCATGCAGCAGCTGTCCATTGATTGCTCTCTGATACAATGTCGCCACACGATTGGGTCTGCATTTTCTTTATTCTTAGGGGCCGCAGTGGCCGAATGGTCAGACAATTCGCCTCCCACCAAGGTGATCCGGGTTCAATTCTCTGCGGGGTTGGTCCCGGATTTTCTCATGTGGGAATCGTGCCGGACGATGCCGCTGGTCGGCGGATTTTCTTAGGGATCTCCAGTTTCCCCGGCTCTTTCATTCTGGCGCTACTCCATACTCACCTCATGTCACCTTTCACCAGCGCTAAAGATCTCGACGTTGAGCGCTGATCAAAACTGTCTCACTCGTACTTTATTCTTCATTATTGGTTTAGCGTTCTCCAGGAGGAAATCAAGAGCCAGTTGAGGAAGTGATATGAGTGTACAGTTGCTTGATTTCTAGCTTGTGCCGGAAAGAAAACGTGAATTTTTTAGGTCCCTGTCTATAACGGACCACAAAACCACCCACTTTCACTTTAGAGTTTCATGCGTAACCTATACACATGTGCAGCGCGCTCTTTGAATTTTGTTCCTCAGCAGACATGACTCAGGCGCGTAGTTAATTAATATTCAACGGTAGGTAGCTCTGGCAACAGCCTAGACTTCTCAGTTCTATAAGTGTACTGGCTGAACCCGAATATCCATTGGCTTCTAACAGCAGAAACGTGTAGCACGTGATATCCTCACAACTTATTTCCTTATTTATAACTGGCTTGCAGTCGATAAATGTGTGTTAAAACCGCTATCGTCTAATCACAGCAGGAGGAGTGAAGTATACGTTATTGACGTTCAACCTGACATAGAATCAATACGCGAAATAATCGTGCCTCTACTTATTATGAATACAACGACAGGATAGAATCACACGCCGTGGGAGTGCAGCACGAACCAGCTGAACGTTATAATACTCTATTGCCAGAGACATGCAAAATTCGCGTTATCATTTGGTAGCAGACTAAACTTCACTTTCCTATACATAACAGAGCATAATCTGCAATTCAATTGGCCACGAACTTTTATGTACTGTCATTTTCGTGTGTTACGTCTTAACATAGATTGGCCTCTCTACCGTGTAAGCATTATCCGCGGCAAGTCACGATAATATCGGCCAGAGGGAGACGTCGAACGAACTTATAGCCACTTGGAGTCTAGCCAGGTGTGAGAAAATAACGCGAATTTTGCATGTCTCTATCTATTGCCTCAGAGCCAGAGACCTCGGCTGAAATTTTCTGGTCACGGAGAAATGATCACTTTTGAAGGCTTGCTTTCTTTTTCTTTCAGCCGGTTTGCGTATTTACACAATTTTATTAACATATGCATAGAAGTGTAAGCAATAAAATATGTATAAAAACTCTTAGATTAAAAATATTATAATCCTGTACAACATTAAACGATCTCTTAAAAAGTGACGAATAAAATTTTTAAATTATTGTTGACCCTTAAATGCGTTGCGGGAATGCTATGTAGACTAAATTGTAAACAAAATAGGTAGTTTTAAATTAGTAAACTTGGAAGAGAAAAAAGTGTCTGCAACAAAACTTATTTATATATTGTGTGTACGTAGGCTATGTGACAATTCCAAAAGTAAGACAAAATCGTAAACTAGGCTACAGTTAATTTCAGTATTTTGATTGATACATCATTTTGTGGTTTTAGATTTGTGGTTTTGTTCTTATCTGTTTTCAGTTCTTTTAATTTTATCTACCTATGTTATTTACTTAGCAGTTCCCATACAAATTTAAGAGTCAAACAATTGATTTATATAATTATTTGTCACATTGTAAGTGACTTTTATGTATTGCAATTCTTTTGTAATTTATATTCTAAGTGTTATTTGTAACTGTTAAAACTCTACTGTAAATATCAAGTAAAATATAATAATATTGATTTCTATACCGTTTAAAAAGTATTTAAGTATTTGTTGTCTTACAAAAAAGCATTGAACTCTGTCCATCAGTTTGAGAGCTGCGAAGCAGCAGACAGCTACACAGACAAACAAAGCCGTCAACCTTGTAACACCTTGATTTTTTTCATTATGGATTAGTAAATGTTCGTTTGTACGTCATCTATGCGTTCCTATACCATCCATCCTATTGAGATGAAACTTGGTGAGTTATGTGTGCACCCGCGAATATTTCTGTCGAAAAATAAAACCAAATTGAAAAAAAGAGGTGGGACATAACGGGTTAGAGGGTCAGAGCGTGGTACTCAAACGTTTTAGTAAAAAAAGTTTTGGTGAGTTGTGCATGAGCCCGCGAAGATTTCTCCCAAACAACACTCGTGGTGTGGGGGGGGGGGCAGGAAATAAGGGGGAGGGTGAAATACCTGGTAGGGAGGAAAAACAGGATACCCGAAAAATTTAATGGGCACTGCCTATGCAAGTTTGCCACCAGCGTCGCGCTTGGAATGTTGCGACGGTGTATCTGTTACGTCTTGTCCCTACTCCAGGGCTGCCAACCCCCGTCTTTACCCCGGTCATTCCTTGTTTTAATTACCTCTCGTCTACACACGGCGGCCATTGTGCGAGGAAGTCTGCGAGCTCTGGTTGCTGACCGTGGATAATTTCCCCTCCACGTCGTGCCTGGACCTCTTCTGCACGTTTATACAGGGTGTCCCACCACTCGGCCGACTATACTCACCATAACTGTAGAACCTCGTTACTCCATTCACATACATTCGGAAAGGAGGAGAGAAACGCTAGTTTCCCTCATACTGAGAAATGTTGTATAACATTATCATAAATGAAATTATTATATTTACTTCTAGCGGTAATTATTTGGAAATACCTTAAAGGAGACCAGTACCCGCCATTTTGATTTCATGGAACTTCCGAATTTAATTTTAATGTTTTATGATCGGACAAAGCAGAGGGAATAGTTTCTTACATTGTTTAAAGTTGATATTGCTAGACTGTTATTGCTTATAAGCATATTATAGCATACCTGTGACTACCCGTAGGAAAATATTACTTTCTTCCTCCGGAACGTTACTAGTCGAAAGTTGAGAACGTAAGTGACAGTTTGGTAACGCTTAAGAAGGTATTATCTGTGCCATGACTAAGGTTAATTCTACTGCGGGTTAGAAAGTTCAATGTTAAAAGTTCGACACAGAGAAAATTGAGCGCTAGTGTCGCTATTGGGAGCAAACTGACCAATCACAAATATTTCCTCAATTTTAAGTTACATAAAGTTGATAATCAAAAACGCAAAAGTGGTTTCTTTTCACTTTAATATTAAGTTAAATGACGTTTGTCATTGCCATGCCTATTTAAATTTAACTTTACACGGTTTTCGTATATTTCTGGCCCGCTAGCGATAGCAGCGAAAAAAGCGGCAGAAATTTTCCCTCTGCCAAACTCTCCCATAAGAAAACACATTCTCTTTCTAACCTTTAATAGAATTAACCTTAGTCATGACCAACGAGAAATTGTAATAAATCTCATATTACGGAACTTACAGCGAAAATTAGAGAATTTGAAGATGACAGCTACCGATCTCCCTTAAATAGAATGTTTAAGGAGCTCAAATATCCAGTCTTTAAAATATGGAGTTGAGATATTTTACCATGTCTTTCACAGCTCGTTGGCAATAACGCATATTATTAACACCTACACGCCATACAGTCCTGTTTCAGAGATACGAAACAAATTTGAAGATGTCTTTGAACGATTCTTGCAACCATTTTCATAGACGTTTGCTACTACGAGCGAATGTTGTCGGGTCGGTGAAGCGAAGAAATGAATTGGCCAGTGTTTAGTAGGCGCTTAAAAAGTTCATAACTATGCTGGTTTCCCAACAACGCACCACGCGGATAAAATAGCTTTTTCAGCCATTCAGCGACAAGCCTTATGTAACGTCAGCGTGAAAATTTCGAGGACGCGACGCGAATTCCGAATATTAATATATTTAAGGTTTATTCGCGTCGCGACAAAGCTGAAATACTGATTTTAATGTTTTGCCCAAAGGTTGATTAAATTGTGTTGGCAGTATCTAGCAGTTATTCATTTTACGGTACCGCCAGTAACGCAACATGACCTTGCCAATATGTAGTGGCAACATGCCATACAGAAAACCGCAGTAGACTTACGTGCACATTTTGAACAGTTTCTGTGAGCCATTATTGAATGTAGCCAATTTCGAGTTCAGTGTTCCGAATTTTTTTTCTCTCGCGTGCGGGTCGCTATAACTTTGAAATTTATCTACACAGCACACAGCCTATACGAGTGTATTATATTTCTTGTCACCAATGAGTTGCGTTCTGGAAATTTCGCTACATTTTTTGACTACAGACAAGCCTACAAGCTATTGTTTGATTCCTCAATGGCTTCTGTTATCATGCAACGTTGGGGATTACATAGGGGGACGCTTTGGGTAATTAATAAAATGTTTTGAGGTATAGGGACCAATTGCAGTCAAATGAGCAAATTACATCATACAAGGGCCGACGGCCAACGACATCACATGTTGTGTACAAGGTTGTACAGGCCATGTAAACCTAGTTTGTTCTCAAATAAAAACGCCAATAATTAGAGATAATGGTTAAAGATGATGGTATATCACGAAAATATTTCGTGCCAACATACCTTTGAACGCTGTAGTTTCTTGCAGCATATATGATTCGGCGATATACTTGTAAAAAAACGTAGCTGTCTGCAGACCAATAACAGACATTAAATATTACATTATCGGGATTATTTTGCCTCAGTCAAACAGGGTAAACGGTGCAAGCCCAAGCTGAGGCCTTAAATCTTCTGGTAAGCTGAACTTGCGTTGAAATCAAGCAAACAGTCAAGTCTTCCAGCGACAAACCATCATCTCTAATGATGGTATATCGCGAAAATTATTTGTGCCAACATGCCTTTGGAAACACTGTGTTTTCTTGAAACATATATGATTAGTAGAGACCTGAAAATGTTGCGTCTTCTTTTGGCCCCAAGCTATAATTCCAGCAACTGTTAGTTTTGGCCCTTGACTTATTTGACACTTCCTGGAAGTGGCTTAGCCAATAGTACAGAAGCAAGTAAATGCAGGCCCATATCACTGCGTCATCGAGCAGCCAGTGAGCAGATAATGTCTGCTTGAATACACAGATGTACTTGGAAGCTAGCCTACATGTCAGTGATCCTGCCAATTTTTCCAGTCTCTAATGATTAGATGATATACGTGTGACACAACGTAGCTGTCTGCGGACTTACAACAGGCATCAAATGGGCCACGAAAATTTTTCGAAAATAAATTTGTCCCAGGTTGTTTCAGTGTCTCACGTGCACGTCTGCAGTTCTGCTTCATTTGACTGACGTCTCTCATTTGATCGCGCCAATCACAGCAAGGTTACTGCGACACCACACCTATGTTATATGCGGGTAGAACCTCAAGACACGTGACAGTTAAACATACAATCACTGACTATGAAGCAGAACTGTAGATGTGCACATAAGCCACTGAAACAAACTGGGGCAAAACTCATTTCGCGAAAAGTTCATGACCCTAGGAATCAGAAATTACAATAGCGGATTCTTATTGCTTAGACAAATAGGACAATAGCTCTACGCACAAGCAACATCCAGAAATTTTTTCATAGGCTGAACGTACGCTGAAACACAGTCCACATTTCCCGCGATAAACAATCACCTTTACCAATTATTAGGAACCAAAAATTTTGCTTCCTTTTACGCACACGCTGGAATTCCAGTAACTATAAGTGCGTGTCACTTAGTCAATTGGCACTTTACTTATTTGACGTCCGCTGGAAGTCTCTGAGCCAATAATAAAACTATACATTAACGTGCCCCATATCACTGTGGAAGTGAACAGCTAATGTACAGCTGTTGTATGCTTGAATACACATACATTCTTGGAGGATAGACTTCAGTTCAGTGAACCCGCGAATATATCCGGGCTCTACCAATCAATTTCGCGGATCCATCTGGCAGTAGCCTATATTGCTCAGTCCTGCACACGCTCTGGATACAGTCGAATATTCATTGACTTGCAACATTACAAGCGATAGCTCTATGAATCATCTCCTTATTTACTACTGGCTTGCAGTAGTCAAATGCGTTTCGCGACAGCCGCCAGATAATCACACACGTGATTATGAAGTACATATTTTTGGCGTTCAACCTGACCTGGGATGTATTTGCGAAGTTGACGTACCTCTACCAATAATGCATGTGAGCCTGTCTCTACCAATGCGCTGTAGAGCGGACTGTCGATTGAAGTCGGCTGGGGCACGGGACATCCTGTATATCCACAGTTTAATGGCAGCTCGGCTGAAACCCGCCATTGTTCCTCGTGGCCACACACTACACTGCGTCCCTTGCATTCAAACCACGCCTTGTGTGAGGCCCAATTCGCCAAACTACACGCTCCGCTCTTGTCCTGCTACCCTCGCACAAAGCCCAGTGGAAAATTGCAATTATTCACGCTTTGTTCCAATTGTACCGATGCCTATTAACATTTATTTCGGCTGCGGCTGTGGCCACGTCTGTTATATTAAATATTCCACGCTACTTTACTGGAGACTTTCTAAGACGCAGCGTCATTCGTCGTTTTTTGTTTTTAATTAATATTTTGCTGTGGATGAAAAACTTATAAACCTAATTAAATTTCAGTGTTTAGAATTCTCATAAAGGACGCCAAATAGAACCGTAGATGTTGTTGGTATTTGAAATTTTCTTTTCAAACCTCTTTGTTAAAACTCACTTTTATGAGAATGTAGCTACAACCTATTTCCGGAGCCACTGGACACGGTAGTTTCTTTATCCAGGTTTCATAATTTCAGGCCTAGATAATTCTATATAATTATAATAAAACTAAATATTAATTAAATTGAGTAATATAAAGTCATAGTACCTATTTTCAAATATCTTAATATTAGGAGAGTAAAATAAGTATTTTATGGTACCGTCGATCAACTCCTGTCCAGTAAATATTCAGTTTGCTCATCAAGTAAACTTAATACTCGGCATAACTTCCATCCACAGTCCTGTTGCAGCTGGTTTAAAAAAAACCTTAACATTGCCAGTAATAACTAACATAAATTCTTTACAATACTACTGCTGCAAATACATAATATTGTGTATATCGCACATAGCGAATAATAAGATCACATCTTGAAGAAACTATATTTAGCAGTCGAACGATTTGAAAGGTTTTTTTTTCTTGTTAAATTAGGAAGTTCAGAATGTTGGAACCTTTTCAAGAAAATTACTTCAGCTTCTTTACATCTTTAAGTTTAGCAATGTTGTGTACTGACATTTGTTTTTTTATTAAAAATCACTCTAATACTCCTAGAATTTGAACAAAAGAGACTACCGTTTTTTTGTGTTATACTTATTGCTAAATTAATGTAGTAAATTGAAAATACCGTAATTAAGTTAAAAATGAAAATACTTTCTTACGTCTCAGAAATAAGCATGAATTGTTTTCATTGAGATGGGTATTTTGCAATTTTGAAACTCTTCCATACACTATTATTTTCATATACACCCACCGTCGATGTTTTCCTCTTACGCCTGGTACATTCTTGAAAAAAAAATAATAAAAATGTTGTGAATCCTTGGTATCACAAGTCCAGGACATCTTTAGTCTTACTCCTATGTAGTTTTGGCTCATTGATAAAAGCCTGATTAAGAATTGACACACTAAGACGATGGCCTCCCTGGCTTACGATTAATGTTTTGACATCAATAAACTGCTCTGTTCGTATTTTTTTTTTTTTTTTTTTTTTGTCGTTTCAACCATGGTTTCGTGTTGAAGTGTAGATAGAATCTGATTTTAAATGCATTTTACATTGCCTCTTTTGCGTACCATGTACAGAATAACCATCAATGTTGTAAACGTTTTGAGAGAAAGTAAGATGATTCTGTGTTATGAATTTGTAACGCGCATATTTTAATGGATGTCTTATGGTGCACTCAAAGTTGCCACCTTTTTTGCCAGAAGGCCTCGCTCTTTAGTTTTGCCGTGGTTTCGGAAATAATTTTTTCAACGCAAGTTATCAAAATTTCATTCTGGCAGTTTTAACACTAATATAGCCTACTATTGTTTATATCTGAATTTTTCTGTTGCAATACACCAAACGGATTTTTAGATTTTTGCCCCTGGTATATCACGTATTGTTGTCAAAATACGCCAAAATGAAGCAAAGTAATTTTTTGCTAGCAAACAGTACATTGTTTAAAAATAATACGCTCTGAAAAAATATGCGTATTGTATGACTGTACAAAGTCTCAAATTTTTTCAAAGCATTTTGTTAAAAAATATTCGAGTTATTTGCAATTGTTTGAAATAAATGAGAGACCATGACCTTAAAGTTGAGTAGATATGGTCTGCAGTTGTGCTAATGGAAGTTATTGAATGACGTATTTCCTCTCCATAATATTTTATTTGTAGAGTAATTCTTATTTTGGTTCGCCATGACACCACCATAGAATGAATAAAATACTTAATATAATACGAGAAATTCTTGTTTGTATATTAATTACTTACTTTATACTTTTAAAATTAATTACATAATATCGACTGTGTTATTAAACACACTTATTGGCATCACTATACACTCTGTATAGTGATGCTATACAGAGACGTAGCAGGAAGGAAAGTTGAGATTTGGGGGTTCTATACCTCCCGCCCCCCCCCCCATAAACAATCAAAAAATTAAAAAAAAATTATATTAAAATATTTAAAATATTTTGACCAGTGTAATATTCAATGTATCGGTACGAATACCTGCTACAATAGCAATATTTTGCACCTGGACCTACCGCTGTAAAGAAGTAATCGGTGTTTATTATATTATTCTTAGGTTTAACCTTCCCCACCTTACACAAATCCCGGCTGCGCCACTGATCCTATACAAAACAGATACGTATTTAAAATGCGCTACCCTTCTGATATTATTCTATGTTTCTCTACTAGTTGGTTTTACTCCAATGAACAACACGTTAGCACATTTATACATAGACAGGTGTGCCAACATTGTTAAGTAATGAATAATTGTTTCCTTCCCTTTTAAAATCAAGAGTGTCAGTTATTGTGTATGGTATCATTAAAATAACGCCACAAGAAAAGTAATGCCCGTGCGGTTTACCGACCCATCATCAGCCGTAAGAATAATAAGCTACATTTTAACATATGGCTGTATTATTATTTTAACTTTGAATTTTTTACATGTTAAAATAAAATAAGTTTATACCTTAGATGGAAGTTCATAGCCCTAAATATAATGTATGGCCTTATTTTCTGAATGTATCAGGCGCAAGATATTCTAATAATCCAATAATATATTATTTTTATGTGGCACTGATATTCTCCTCGAGGTGCAAAATTTTAGCCAACTTTCCGAAGTAAAATTTGGCTTATGTCATGTAGGCTATGCGTGTCTGTGTGAGCCCCCCCTTCCTTCCCCATTAAAACTAACATGTAGACAGAAACTCAGTACACATATAGTACCCAGTAAGACTGCCTGACTTTTTGCTATATTGTAAATGTCTGGCGGTTATTTTAAAATGGAGGTTTCAAACTGTTTGGTACCGCATGTGATATCTCAGGAATCATTAGAATAATTAAAACGAAATTAAGTAATATAATAGTTCACCTTCTAAGCACTGAATGTGAAAGAGTATAATGATGCAGGTACAGCATTTGAAGGATAGCATGACGTGAATACAGAAAGGTTCCATGACATTTCGTCAACCACTAAGCCGATTGCTACCAAAATATTATGCTTAGAAAGTTCATATTCAAGCTTTAATTTCCTCACTGTGTATTGTTGTAGGACCACAATAAAGAAACCTTGACATTAATAAAGTAAGATTTCTTGTTTTATTTCAAGGAAAAAAAGTATTAATTACAACCAAATTTTAAATTTTGTTGATCTATTGCCCAAGCCTTGGCTAAAGAATGGAGTAATAGTTTAAGGTCTACCATTTCTGATAAATAAATTGCATTAATTTATAAAGACTTTATATCGTATTTCTAAAACCTCTCAATCGATTGCTTCCAAATGTCATATTTTGACAGTTTATCGTTCCAGATTTTTTTTTGTAATTTTTTTATGATCACTATTTTGGAAGATAGCACGAAATTATTACAAAATGAATTATGGTAAATGTTAGGAAATACTACTGAATCTATTGTTTAAAAGTGTTCTATAGTATAAGTTTATCATCCACACGTTGATTTATGCAGAGTAAAAAGTTGTAGGCACGCCATTTTGGAAGATAGCTTGGCATAAACACATAAAAATTTTATGTCATTGCTGGAAATAACGTAAGTAAATTGCAACCAAATTTTATTTTGTGGCAGATTTTCACTCCAACGTTCATTCAAGTTGGGTTAATTGCGGTAGGTGTGTCATTTTCTTTTAAGATTTTAAGATAGTGCAATCACTGAATGAGTTTACAATTTAATTAATATTTGTAACGTTAGATTTGTAACGAATTTCCATTTTATTACTTTTTACTACTATAGCTATAATTTTAGATTAGTTCATAACTTAAATTCTCCTTTTTAAAAATAGCACGACATGAATAATTACAGATTTGAGGTGTTTTTCGGATTCTACGGGTCAATTTTATTTGCGTTTTATACTTTCAAACGTATCATACACCTTGCTTACAGTAGAGATTTTTGTTTATGTAATTTTTGAAGATAGCAAGACAAGAATAAACGAATGGTAACTCTCATATTTCGACAGTTACTAGACAGATGGTAACTTTTTGGGTTAAGTTGCCCCAACAACGACGAAAGTAGATCATTTGTTAAGCTGGTTATTTCTTGTTTTAATAGTTATAACGTTTCTCATTAACGGAATCGAACTTAGGGCTTCTAAGTATAGATACGCTCTAAATATGAATTAGTGAATATTCGCTAATATTCCGGTGGTTTTCCGCTGATCAAATTAATTTGAACTGCTCCAACCAAAATATGTAAAAAACCACTGAAATATTAGTAAATATTCACTTATTCCTACTTAGAGCGAGAGAGTGTGTGTGTTCTGTATGTGTCATGTACGTCTAATGTGAATACAGGGAATATATATCTTGTATAAAAAACAGGTGATATCCGAACATAATCTTTATACGACAGACAATCAAGGCAAACTTCGTCTTCCATTCAGTTGTACCCTATATGTTATCCTTATGAATTGCAAATAAATTGCACGTGACAATTTAGAATTTCGCCACAACATGTGTCTGGCTGGTTGAGCGTCTAGCAGGGTCATTGTTGACAAAACGCGCACTTAAACTTAAATATGCACTTTCTGAGCAAACTTTAGCAGGAAATGGAAATAGGTATCATTGACTGTACCGTCAATAGATACAGTTAAGATTAGCTCGAATATATTTTCTAATGTATTTTTGTCCAAACAATGGCAGCTAACGTCTTGCAATTTGACCCAATTAAAAGAGTTTAAAGTATATGTGTATATAATGACACGTTTATAATACATTGTTTCATTGGCAGTGCCTTAAAATACGAAACAAATCCCAAGTGTGCAGACATTCTACACTTCCTTCCATTTTATATTGTTGTTTATTTATCTGATATGTCAATGGGGTCGATAACGTATAAAATGCCAATTAACATTCTAATAATGGCACAAACATTTAAAGTACGAGACAGCTTTGACATGATAATTTTGCCGTTCAACATTCGCCTTAAAACCCCCGCAGTTTGACTCGGCGAAAAAACTAAATATGTGCTCTTAAATGTGCAATTCCATCTGTAGCAAACTTAGGCATATTTCTAGGAAAGTAACCTAAGTAAAAATTATGAGAAAACATAATGGTAGACATTGTTATTTCTAAAAAATTAAGAACAACAGTTTTAAAGGTTCTTCTGTAAATTTTCTACCTGGCATTCCTTATCTTCATCATAAAACAATGAAACAATTATCTTCAGGATAACATTATTTATATTAGATTTGCACTTGAAAAGAATTTCACATCGCAAGGATTTTCTATACTAACGTGTCAATATTTTTTTTAACTTCTGACAATGAAATCTTACTCTCTGTTACTTTATAATTTACACGGGAATTATTACGCATCGAGGTACTTATTTACAACTCCAATAGTATGGTTGGAAATATTTTTTTCCAATAAAAATTATGAATGTTTAGAGAATATCGCTTTGCTTCATTTTTTTAAAATAATTAATTAACTAAATGTGTGAAGTTTTAAGTTGCCGCAACGATGACTCTGCTATGCAAGCTTGCAGTCATGGAGATTATTTGGGCACTGAGTTTTGAGGAACGTACTCGTCTGACGTTTACTGTGTCAGACATAATGTATTATTCACATGTCCTTACCAAGTACTACGATAGTAAAATTTAAAAAAATATTTAACTGTTTATAATTGTTTGTGAAATATTTTTTTTTATTTGAATGTCGGCAAAGTTTCTGAATGCCGCAGTATTCCTAATAGCAGTTTCTCGTGCCTTCGTTCCCGTGATTTTCAGTTTAATGCAATAATAGGTATATTCAGTATGAATACGCGGCTAAGTTTTACAAAGAAATATGTATATATGTAGGTGTGTGTGTATATATATATATATATATATATATATATATATATATATATATATATATATATATATAAAACACCTAATGTTTTATAAATGTTTGCACTAAAAACAGTTTAGAAATTCAAAAATTTAATATATGTAATAATATAAATACCTATAATAATATTTAAAGTGATAAATTACGGTAACTATTTTAATTTTCAAAAAAATTTTGAAACACTGAAAGTTTGAAATTGTGAAAAATTATGCTAAGGGTTAGTAATTAATGTTTCCATAATATTTTGAAAATAATTTATTTCCACTAAATTATGGGGTATCTTTTCTGCCCCTCCCACCGCCAATTTTGCCGACATTTTTTTAATGAATGCAATATTTGCTGTCAGAAATTTTCGCGGACGCCCGCACAACTGACCAAAGTTTGATCGCCGTCGGAGGAATAGTACAGAAACGCATACGTTACCAACATACATACATACGTTACAAACATACAGACATACGTCACCAACATACATACATACGTTACCAACATACATACATACGTTACCAACATAGACATACGTCACCAACATACATACATACGTTACCAACATACATACATACGTTACCAACATACAGACATACGTCACCAACATACAGACATACGTTACCAACATACAGACATACGTTACCAACATACAGACATACGTTACCAACATACAGACATACGTTACCAACATACAGACATACTTCACCAACATACAGACATACTTCACCAACATACAGACATACGTTAACAACATACATACATACGTTACCAACATACAGACATACGTTACCAACATACATACATACGTTACCAACATACATACATACGTTACCAACATACATACATACGTTACAAACATACAGACATACGTCACCAACATACAGACATACGTTACCAACATACATACATACGT
>PNEQ01103730.1:0-26786 GCA_003012365.1 Medauroidea extradentata | reverse complement strand
TGCATTTAATGAGTACATATTATTGTAGCTAAAATTTATCGGAGCACTGTAACGTAAATGTAAACATTGTACAAGACTATGTAAATAAAAGCACGTGGCAATGTTGATGTTTACATGTAGCGGAAAGATATAAACTTGCAGAAAATAGAAATTAATCAGGGCTTTTTTTAGTGCTCACTTTATTCCGAATCACCTATACCTTGCTGGATACACTTTGCAGAATAAACCGAACTTCAAAATTTGGTAAAGGGGTGGGGGGCAAAATTGGCCTCAATTAATTTTACGAACGTCATAAATGGAACCGTCAGTATTTGTAAAATCGAGGGTTTAGTGTATGCACATTTGGTGGGAACACATTTCGTGATCAGCAGTATTTACAGGTACTTACGTAGTAAATCTTGTGATTCAAAATTTACTGGTAAATAGATACTCTTGGTTATTAAAAAACAGACCAATACAGTAGTTTTCCAAGCTCCATTTCTCTTGAAGTATTTGTTTTCGTCTTCTGTGAATCATACTGTAAAATATCTAATTTTTTTTTTGCTTTGCTGACTGACATTTTAAAATATTTGTCAAGCATAAACTGATTTACAACAGGGTTCTTACAGCAACATATAATTAGAATTCAAGAACTTTCAAGGACTTTTCAAGGACTGTCTATCAATATTTCAAGGACCGTAGTAAATTACATTCGATACGCGAAATTTTAAATCGGATGTTTAAGGTTTTATTTGTAACATTTCTACTACGGTTACCTCCCCTCCCCCTTAGAACTTAAGTTCACTGATGGTAAATGAACCAGAAATTTTCAATTTCATTTAAAATTAACACCTTCATATTTAATGAAACTCTTTCATACTTATTAAACAGTATCATAAAATAAATTACACTGAATCACAAAATAAGTACGGTAATTTTTAAAGAGAGACATTTATTTTTCAAAAATATTCAGTCTATTACCGGTTCTAATGTAAACAAATATGGCTGATGCCATGCTCCTGCTTAAGTATTAGCACATACTATGTAGATTCAAGGTATTAAAATTACCACTAATTACATACTGTAACTGAATAAATAAAAAATAAGTAAGCAAGGTGAAATATCGACGGTCACTAATTATGTAACGTACAGTGCGAGATCACTGGTACATAACACCGCTTTGGAAGTGGTCGGGCAACTACGACTTGAAAAACAGGGGAGACGCTAGCTTCTCTCACACCTGACACGTAATTTATTTTTTAATTCTCTTGTAAATACTGCACTTCGTATGGGCCACTTTTCCATTTCAAAGCTCTTCAGTTTCCTTTTTTTGCGCCTCTTCTCTTCCAAAAGAGTTTTGCCATTAAATACCAGCACATGCAGATTACTACTTGTCGCGATCACATAATAAAAAACACTAGGTGTAACCTAACGTGATGTGGAATGCCAGAAAGTGTATCAATTTCACAGACACTGCAACACGTCTGTTATCATCAAGTAAATTACATTACAGAAAAAATGCAAAGACAATATGGTTTCATATTACTGAGAAAGGATTTTAATGTTAGGCAAACAGCTAGAATATTAAGTACATAAACCCAAAAATTCAAGGACTTTTCAAGGACTGATTTAAATCTAGAACTTTTCAAGGTGTTTAAGGACATGGTCAAAGTTCCAGGACTTTCCAGGACAGTAAGAACCCTGTTACAATAACGACACAACAATTTTATTCCATATCCACAACAGTTTATTACCTTTGCAGTGTTTACAAACTTTATTTTTATTTTGCGACGTCATAGATATGCTACGTTCAATTGGGAACGTCAACGTGCGAGATAAACACACAGGATGGCTGACTGGTAAACTAGTAGCACTATGATGTTCCACATTCATTCCAGCGGAATATTTTGGTATTAACTATAAATGATTCTTGCGGCAACTATTTTGTTCCAATAGCACCGTACTTCGGGCTTGAAAGTAGTTAACATCTCTGGTGCAGAAATGTAAACAAAACATTGCTGTGCGATGATTATGCGATGAAATTTAATATTTGTAGATTTATTTTTGGGGATATATGTCCTAGTAATTGCCCAGCATGGTGTATAAGTATTTATTTTGATACTGAATGTAATGTAATGTGACGCGGCCACTTTGTGATGTCACTGTTTGGGGCATTGAGGTTACGTTACGTGAAGTGCACCGGACACGTTTGTTACTTTCTGAATTGCGCTAGCGCAATGAACTTGAAGCGGCCAGTGCCTAAGTTGGTGCAGGGTATAATGGATCATTGGGTGCCTAGCGCTCCTGCGCACCGATTTGTGAGAGCTACTCCCGTTACTGTTGATGAGTTGCGTCAGTTAGTTCTGGAGGTGGATAGGCAAATGTCCTTGGAGGCAGTTTATCGCCGTCATGTTCTCGTTAATCCAGATGTGTCGAACTGTGGGTCTGTTGTACAGACCGTTGCGAGTCATCGCGTGGTCACTCCTGACGTCGGGCGTCATTCAGTGACACGTGGACATAGTCAGATGCGTCGTAGTCAAGCCAGCGTTGCGATGCAGGTAGTTTCAACGCCCGTAACCAACTCCACAAGTGCCCAGCGTACCATGTTGCGTTGCGCTAACTGTTGTTTGCGCGGACATGTAGTCCAACATTGTACGCACCCAGATGTGGAACATGGCTTAAGGGTGTGTTTTCGTTGTGGTCGGCAGGGGCATCTAAGATTTCAGTGTCAGGGAAACTGACGTAAGCACACCTTTGCGCGTTAAGAACATGCGGCGTTTGGCTTCTCAGGTGACGCACGTCGATTGTTTTGTGTCTGTGTCTCTGTATGGCATCTTTCGTGCCGCCTTAATAGATACTGGAGCCCTACATTGTTTCATGCGCGAACAGTTGTGGGAATTCCTGTTGGCACGTGATCCTCGTTTTGAGTTCTAGGATTGATGACTCTTCTGGACTGGAGCTGTGTGTGGCAAACGGACAGGTTGTAAAGTGCACCCGATCTGTCATGATGCATTTCAAGATCAATAGATTTTCTTGGACGTACCGTTTTTGGATCGTAAAAAAAGCTGATTGCTGACATTGTGTTAGGAGTAAATTTCTTGTATCACACTCGTGCAGTGGTTGACGTGCATGGTGCCCGCCTAATGTTCAAATTTGCCCCTCAGGTTATTTGTCTGTTACGTAAGTTTAAGACGTCCACTCTTCCCCATTCTGATGTGTTGCTGTGCCAAGTCCCTCTCAGGAGGAAGCCTTGGAAAATTTGTTGAATGACTTTTCAGATGTTGTTACCACACGCATCGGTAGGTGTGATGTCTTGCCATACAAATTTGCTGTAACCGATGATGTGCCGGTTAGAGTACCATTTTATTCTTACAATCCTCCCAAGTTGGCCATCATGCGCCAAATTGTGGACAAATTGCTTAGTAAAGGTGTAATTTCGCCCTCAACTTCGGATTACGCTAAGCCTGCCTTTTTGGTGACAAAGAAAGACGGCGGACATCGGTTGGTCACGGACATGTCAAAGATCAATGAGAAGATTTTTCTTGACCCTTTTCCAGCTCCCACTGTAGACGCCGCTCTTCAGCACCTTGAAAAGTCTAGTGTATATTCGGTAATAGATCTTAATGCTAGTTTCCACCAGGGTCTTCTGCATCCTGATTGTCAGAAGTACACCGCCTTTCGAACGCCATGGGCACATTTTGAATTTAATTGCATTCCCATGGAGGATAAGATTGGGACGCAGGCTTTGTCACGTGTACTTGACCACATATTGTCAGACCTAAGTTTAAATGTGTCTATAATTACATAGACGATATCATTGTGTGCGGCAGTACTTTTGAGGCGCACTTGGGACATTTGCGCCTGGTTTTGGCCCGGCTGCGCTCTGCCGGTCTTACTGTCAACCTTGGAAAGGTCATAAGGGCGTCGTCGTCAGTAAAATTCTTGGGGTATGTTGTGTCCGTGGGGTGCTTGATTATGGATCCTGAGCGAGTCTGTCCTGTCGTTGAGTTCCCGCGCCTGAAGAGTGTTCGTGAAATTTCACGTTTCCTGGGCCTGTTGGGTTATTACTCCCGCTTTGTTCCTCATTTTTCGGAGCTTGCTGCACCGCTAAATTCCCTGAAACGTAAGAATGTAATCTTTGTGTGGGGCGAAGAACAGGAGGTCAGTTTTGGTAATCTGAAGACAGCCTTGGCTAATGCTCCGTCTTTGCATATGGCTGATTTCGATCTAAGGTTTGTGCTTCATGTGGATGCATACAGTGTTGCGCTCGGTGCAGCATTGAGCCAGTGGCGGGATGGCAAGTTGTGTCCAGTTGGTTTTGCCAGCCGTACGTTGTCCGACGGTGAACGTCGGTTGAGCTCGTTTGAAAAGGAGGCCCTGGCATGCGTCTGGGGGACAGCCAAATTTGACTCCTTTCTCAGTGGCGTGGAATTCGATCTATGTACTGACAACCAAGCAGTTTCGTGGTTGTTGGGGCATGCTAACGACTTTGGTAAATTAGGTCGATGGACTTATCGGCTGATGCGATTCCGTTTCGTTATCCAACATGTACCAGGGTCAGATAATGCCGCTGCCAATGCGCTGTCACGCATGTATGACCCCGATCAGTTTGTTGTCGAGCCTTCTAGACCTACGTCCTCTGGAACATAAAGCTCTGCCTTTACCACCAGCCAGAGTTTCTATGTGAGACTTCAGGAAGCCCAGTCCTCTGATCCGGTGTGTTGTGATCTGGTCGCCACGATCCAACGCGGGGATCAAGTCCCTTACGTTGTTAAAGATGGTCTTTTGTACTACGTGGGATGCCGAGGGAGCGTAAAACGTCTGATGGTTCCTGAACGTTGTAGGGCTGAATTACTATCCTATTATCAAGACTCTCCCTTTGGAGGTCATCTGGGACTCCAGGGTATGCTAAAGAAACTGTGCGGACGCTTCTATTGGCCCACGGTGAATTAAGGACGTGCACCAATACGTCCGGCGATGTGATTTGTGTTTGCGCGCTAAATCAGCGCAAAATTCTAGAGTTGGACTGCACAGCGTGGATTCCGTGTCATACAGTTGGGAAACGGTGCATTGTGACGTGTTTGGCCCTTTGGTTAGATCTACCAAGGGTAACCTATACATTCTGATATTGTTGGATGTTTTCTCCAGTTTCGTCATATTAATTGCATTAAGGTCTTTGAAGAGCAGAGAGATCAAGAGAGTGTTATTCGACCGGGTGTGGTCAGTGTTTGGATCTCCGGATAATTTTACAGGGTGTCTACCAGATTGTAAAAGTAAAATTTAGTGACTTTTTGGTGACTTTTTCTTGAAAACAGTTCAAACAAAATTAATTAATAGTGCATCACGGCCGACAATTTTCATTATGTTTCCTCCAACATAGAGCGCGAAGCATGTCCAATTTTAAAATCTGTAATCAATATATACCTAAATTTAAGTTGTCTTTATGACGATGACTATGATAATTAATATACAAACTAATTATTTATTTTACTTGCACAGTGCACGAGAAATACTAGTAATGTAAACATGCACGTTTGACAAATGATTCGACAAGAATCAAACACACGAAAATAATTTTCGTGACTTATACCGAAATATATTTCAAATTAGTAACTATTGTGGGACTTTCGTGACCTTTTTCACAATTTGTGACTTTTTCGGGACTTTCGTGATTTTAGTGACCTAGTAGACACTCTGATTTAGTAACGGACAACACGTCCTACTTTGTGTCAGTTCAGTTCCGTGTCATGTGCTTCCAATGGGGCACGTCACAATTTACATCTAGTCCGTATTTTCCTTGTGGAAAAAGATTCGAGCTGTTTAACAGGAACTTGAAGTGTACCTTGACTGCTCTTTACTACTCCCAGCAGACTTATTGGGACAGGATCTGGACCTCATAAACTTAGGCTTTAATTCTGCAGTGTCTGGAGTGACAGGACATAGTCCAGCTCGCATTGTTTTGGGGCGAGATGTTCTGCATCCATTGTTGAATGTTTGGGGTGTGCCGTCACCTGCTGTTCCCATGTCAGATGTCGCTAGAGAGCGACTTGCCGCCGGTGTGTTGGCACGTCAGTATGATGACAGAGCGCGCCTTCAGGTCCGATATAATGCTGGCCGTGTTCCGGCCAATTACCAGGTTGGGCAGTCTGTCTAATATAAGTCCTTTTGTCTTTCTTCTCGTTCTGATGATCGAGGTACAGTAAAATCTCATTACAACGGACATGAAAAAACTAGGAAATTATATGTTCTTTATACTGAAACTTCTTTAAACTGAACACATTTTACTTTACTTTAATTTCAGAGGGGTATTTTAATTTATACTTTAAAGTGAGAAATTCTTTATACTTAAGTTCTTTATAATGAAATTTCACTGTAGTAAGCTCCTCAACCGTTTTGTAGGTCCTTATGATGTTGTTAAATTGCTTGGACCGAATACTGCGCTTTTGGCTGATCCTAATACTGGGCGTATCGTGCGGAAAGCACATGTGAGCCACTTGAAACATGCAGTGGATAACCCGGAAGACTAATGCTTTGCATCGATTCCTTGGTGCCAGCACACAGAAGAGGAATTCGGCTGCGGGGGGCAGGGCCCGCTCCCCTGAATCTGCTTTCCCTTGTAGTTACCGTATTTCCGCGCATAATCGTCGCCATCGCATAATCGTCGCACCTTAATTTTCAAAGTAAAAAATGGGATAAAATTTTTTCATCACATAATCATCGCATACATTTTATTCTGAAACATTTGTACTGCACGCACGCATTGCCGAACCGGCCAACGAGCTGCTGAAAGCACATGCACATGCAGCCACCTGCGTATCCTGTAGCGGAAGCGGCACAACCTTGCGCGCCGACATTGGCCTTGCCGCCAGGCATGTGGCTGTTGCCAGCGCTTCGCTTGAGCGCAGTGTTGCCATGTGGTGAACAGGTGCACGCTCAGCAGTCTACTACAGCAGTTTGCCTTTGCTAGTTGAGTGTGTTCGTACGTTGTTTTTCCAAGCACGACGTAATGGGAAGATATAACAACTATACAGCGGGGCTGAAGTTGTCGATTATTGCGTATGCTGAAGAAAAAAACCGTGCAGCAGAAAGAACATTTTCCGTGTCTGAAAAGTTAGTGCGCGACTGGTGGAAAATGAAAGACTGCCTAAAATACACCAACGATAGAGGACAAAACACCAGCGACGAATCATCTGACAATGACGATTAAATTGTGTGAAGGCTCTTGATTACTTACAGTGGTTTTAAACTTGCCATTCCCGCTAAAATTTGTTGAATTTGTAAACAGTACAATTTGTTTACCTTTTTTTTTGTGATCATAATGGCGGCCTATGGATGTGTAAATAAATATTTACCGCTACTGTAAATAAATTGTGAATTGTGATGTTTTAGTGAATCTTAAATAAATATCTAGTTTGTTTATCATCAAAACAAGTGTGAAAATACACCCTATTTGGTAAGTAACGTTTTTTTTTGTTCAAATTTTTTTGGGCCAACTTTTTCTTCACGTAATCGTCGCACCCACGATTTTTTGATCTAATTTTGGTATAAAATATGTGACGTTTATGCGCGGAAATAGGTATTATCCTGGGTTCCATATCCCTGTATGTGTCATAGTAGTGAGGTGGAGTGTCGTACGTGTGTTTGTGTGTTTAGTGTTGTGTTGTAATTGGTGTTTGTTAGTGGTAGTGTTGTGTTCATTTGTTGTGATCGATCATCTGTGTTTTGTTGTGCTAGTTTGTGTTTTTCCTCCGGAGGATATCAGATTGAGGATGTAATACTGAGGTTATGTGATTGAGAATATAGAGGACATAACCTTGAGAATATATTCTATACACATGTGTTATGAATACGCTTATAATATAAGGTGCACCTAGGTATAAATATATATGGATAGTGTTTTATTGCATTTTGTATAAAATGTGTTCTTTATTTATGATTATATTTATGATATTTACTTTGTACCTAATGTATGTTGTGTATTGCACTTTATTTATTTGTTGATTGAGAATTTGTTGTAATGTGTTCTGTCAATTTGATTTTTGTGCAAATATTTGGCGAAACGTATTGTGTGAAGAGCTACTTTATTGCATTTGGTATCATACTGGGAAGTGTATTTCATTACGGATTTATTCAATTTAACAGTTCAGATATTGAGTGGTATAACATTGTAATTTCCTTTTTTGGCTGTATTTTCTGGGTTTTTTGGGTTTGTGCTTTTGATATTAATCATTTCAATTTTGTTGCATGTGCTTGGACTGCTTCTCTTGCCATTTCCTTGAGGCACAAGATGGTACCTACTGTTCACGAACTATGAAGGGGACTTCCGATCTGGCGCAGAGGCTTGTAAACAGGTTTCATCCCGAAGGCGACTTATTCATGGACTTATCAGATTCGATCTTCGTGTGTGGCAACCGGCTGAAATGGACAGGCTGTCCAGCTCTACGAACATCTGTCAGGAGGTGAAATATCACGCAAGGATAAAGACTAGGAGTGCCTAGAACAAGACTAGCAGTGCTCAACTGAGAGATCCTTGTTTAAAACGCGCGCCGTGAGTGAGTGCTCTCGTGAACATGTGGTGTACCCCCCCTTTCTCCCCCCTGCTTGGAGACTTGAACTTCGGGGATCTTCGGCCGACATTGGCCGTTTCCATGCCTCCCCTCCCTTCCTCCCCTCTTCCCAGCCGTCTGCCGGGTTGAGTGTGCTAGCTCGAGTCAGTCGTCACTTGTGCTCCGTCCGAAGTGTTGGTCCGGTCTTCTCGTGGCCGACATGGCACCAAAGCTTCACCCTTTTGTTCTTGGTAAGTTTCAGTTGTATTTGTTATAGTTTATTCGTCGGTTTATTTCTTGTATTCACTATCTAGTTCATCTTTCTTGCTCGGTGCCATTTCGGCCGCGAGGGGATTGTTTCCCTTTTGAACCTACGCCATTTGACTCAGCCACCGTGTTGGATTTGTTTATGACTGTCAAGTGAACGTTTACGAACGGAATACCGTAGCGCATTATAGCATCATTATTTGTAACTACCAATATGTAAGTATTCATAATAAATGTAATTGAATTTGAGCATGTTGTGTATATTAATAAGTAGTGGTTCCGTTGCCCCGTCCTACGATCAGTGGCGTTGCCAGAGTTTGCGCTGTAAGGTGTAGGTGGAGATAGGGATAATTGGCCCTGACGGGCATGTCGCACGTGCCGTGTGATACCGGCATACAGTGTTACTATAATTGAGCGCTGTACGTCAGAGTGAGACGGGCTCACGGCATGACCTAAGGTCTCTGAGACCCGTTGTGTTATTTTGAGTGGGGGAGTTGAGCTGGGATAGCTCACCCTCATTATGTTTCATCATGTGTTCCTGACCATATTCGTTTCTGAGAAGATTTGAACTGTGTGCCTACGAGCCTCCGCCAATGAACTCGTTAGTCCCCCTCTCCTCCACCGACGTCATGTGTTCGTGTATCTTCGGGCGGCCTCGGTCGTCTTCGTGCCTTCCCACCACTTCCCCCTTCCCCTCCCGGCTAGTCCGTGCTGCCGACGCCTGCCTCCGGGCACACTGCCTTCACTTCTCGACCAGCATGGTTCAAGGGATCAACTCGTGGCCGACGCAGCACCTGTGACTTCTGATAATGTTGGTATGTTTGGCTGTGATTCTTAGTTTCTCTTAATTCTTTAGCTTTCGCATTTTAATTCTGCTTTAAGTAATTAATCCGTTTTCAGTTCTGTGTTGCCGTTTCGGCCGCGAGCTGACCAATGCCCCATTTAACTTTTCAGTGTGGTATGTATTTTTGGTTGATGTTACTTAAATTGTTAATAATGCCTTTTGATTCTGGATCGCCGTTTGTCATGAATTATACTAAGTAATTACCGCTAAATAAACCTAGCAGTTATTTGAATTTTCTGAGTTTAATTCAGTATTGCTTGAAACTATTTTACCTTGTCCGAGTGTGTGAAATTATGTCACCTTTTGGGTTTGTAGTAGGTGTGGTAGGAAGAGTGTGCCTTGATATGAGACATGTGTTTCTCATCCTAGACTCAAAGCCATCAATATTTAATATTGTGCTGGCAGTGTACGAAACGGGCACACTATATATATAAAAATGAATCAGTCTACTCAAAGTAGTTGCATTGCATGCTGTGTTTACACTGTGCATTCACAGTAAAACCTCTCTATAAAGACCCCTCACGGTTCCCTAGAATAGGGTCTTTATATAGGAGTGGTCTTTATAGAGAGGTTTAATTATACAGCAAAACTCCTATTTAAAAACTCCACAGTTCTTGAGGAAAGGGTTGTTATAGAGAGGTGGTTATTATGTAAGGGGTTGTTATAAATTATTAATATTATTAATATATATTTATCTGCACTTCTTTCATTAAATACCTATTTTGCAGTGTCAATGTAAATGGATTTTCATTATTTATTCATACTACTGTCACATTATTATTTCTTCATGCATAGTACAACATAGTACTGGAAAGTGCACATTTGCCAAATATTTATCTTACAACAATTTTTGATTTAAAAAATGCTTACTTTTTAGGTAATAAATAATTAATATGAACTCTAGCTGGCAACTGTGTTTTAAAAATA
Organism: Medauroidea extradentata; assembly: GCA_003012365.1. Lineage (NCBI taxonomy): Eukaryota > Metazoa > Arthropoda > Insecta > Phasmatodea > Phasmatidae > Medauroidea > Medauroidea extradentata. The sequence goes on along the minus strand of PNEQ01103730.1, from coordinate 16,223 downwards.
CAGTATGACTTTCTTCAGAAAATCTTTGATAAAACCTTCTAAAAACTACTGTATTGATAATGAAAGAATTTTTTGCATAAAAAAACCAGAATATTTAATTATCAAGACACCAGCACAGACCTGTGAGTAGTGTGGTAAGCAGTTGTTGCAAAAAGGTTTTATCAGCCTGGGCAGAAGCAGCACACACGAGAGACTGAATACAGTGCACAGCCTCCTCACGTAGCTCCCGATCCACCCCAGGCAGCAGCTCAGGGAGCAGCAGGTGCCATAACTTGCGCCAGCTGGCTTGCAAGCTTGATGTCGGGAACACCTCACACCCTGCCATCTGCAAGACACAACCCCTGGTACCAGCCCATTCCAAATATATATTCTCTCTCACACTGATACCTATAATTATACTGCCTATGTCGCTGCCCGCAGGACAGATTCCATCAGTAAGACCAGAAACTGACCAAAAGACGCATGGAGTCTATCTTCGCCTGGCGTAAACTGGACTCCATTTTCTCCATTAAAAGTGGAATGCACCACTCTGAGAACTGTGAGGATGCTACCATACATTTCTGTAGCTCGAGAGCAAGCTCATCCCGGGATATGGAATTAGGATCATCTGCCTTCTGCAACCATCAGAACACCCAAACAATTCAAATTCACAACAGCAAAATAATTACTTGAATCTGTAACAAGCAGCACATAAATTGCCTATCCCAAACTACAGCAGAAACCTATTATGTAGTAGCACTAATTGATTTTAATATTTTTGTGTACTTTACCAATATTTTCCTTTGTTATTTCTATTTAATCTAAGTTTACCATCCAATGAAATAGAATACAGTACACACATAAATTTTAGCAAAATTACTATCAGAATCAACGTTTACCACCCAATAAAATAATAAATACCTACAAAAATTCTTAACAAAATTACCAGTATAAAAATTATAATTCTTCTTTACTCAGTGTAAATTAAGTAAAATGCAAGAATTTTTTTTACAGTGGTTGAAATTTTTAACATTTATTTCATAACAGCACTCAATTAACAAGTTTAATCCTGGGAACAGTAACAGCTTTTTACAAAAATTCCACTGCACTGAGTATTTAAACATCACATTAGTAAAAATTTATAACATTTTCACTCTCCTAATGTTTTCCAACAAAACTAGCTATAACCAAAGCATTCTCCTTACCGTACGAAAGTCGACAGGGAAGTAACAGGCGATGACTTCAAACATTTCTTCTGTGAGATGACCCAGAGGGAACGTGGCAATAAACCTTGGCAGCATGGAGAACACAAACAACAGGTTCCTGGGGTCCCGCTCTCCATCTACAGTGGATATCACTCCGTAGATGAATTCCAGGCCAGCTGTGAGCAATTCTAGAAGAAAAGAGCATACATGTGTCAGCACACTGGTAACCTCAAAATATTTACTATTTCAATACCCTTTAAAATCAATATTATTTGTACTGTACACTACAAATTAAATAACACATTAAAATACAGAACTGTATGTGATGATCTTAGCTCACTACCACTTAACTGACAGCCAACATACCAATTAATATACTAGTGTACGTGCCACTAATAAAAGGATTTTTACATGAAGTTGGTTTCCGAAGTGCTTGATTAATTGTAAAACACAGATGATAAACAGTATTTTAAAAAATGTACTTTTAAGTATATACATACACAGTTTGCACAAAAAAATGTACTGTGCTGTTCAGAATAAATTAGCGCACTCGTGGAGTCCAAAATATTTCAAAGTCCCGTTCGGGTATGTTCGGCACATACCATAGGCGCACTAAGTTGCAGGCGCTAAGCAAAGGCGTGAATCGAGGCGCTCGCTGCAGCTCACAAAATAAAAATCCTCGAAGGAAAAAAAAACACAACTCACAGAACTGAAAATGTTGGTGTGCAGCTTATTTAATTGCATTTGTTTAACAGTATTTGCAGAACTGTCGACATTTTGTCGAACGCAATAAACAAAGTATACATACAGGACAGTGTATTATAACATGCTGGTCACTGAACAAGCTAATCATTTCCCTCTCTTTCTAAAGATAATTTATAAGTTACAGGTTCAAGAGCAGTGTTACTAAAAGGGAACGTGAGTTGTTCTTGGGTCCTGAGCACGTCTTAAAACGTAGTGAAAGTTAAAAAAATGTAGCATACCACTTAAACATTGAGAAATTTTTAATGTTATTATATATTAGCTACCATTATACAGTATTATGTATTTATGTTCTACAAATTGGCATTTTTGTATTAACAGTCTGAGCTTATACATTACGACTGAAAAGTGATATGTTTGAGAGTGGCATTAGAGGACAACATCAAAAATAGAATCCTGACTAGGTCATTGTCAAAAGAATCTTTGCTATCTCCTCATCAGCACATATTCCATCAGAAATGTGACTCGATTATAGAACTATGAAATCAGAAAAACTAAAATATATTTAAAAAGTATATATTTAACGCCCTAGTTAGTTCTGTAACTGCTGGATTGTTAAAACGGTTAGATATCATAGACATATAGAGTGACAGTGTTTTATTAGATGTCATTCACAGTTTAATCTATAATGTCCAATTAAAAGCATCCTTCTCTGACTTTACGTAATGTAGTCAAACATATTACTCTGCTTAGTTTATTAGAATTAATTGGAGACCTAAAAAGTAAGCAGTTTCAGTAAACTGCACTTTCCATTGCACAGTTATTATGTGCTGCAGCCTAAATAGTCTTAAGTACCACGATTCAGGTTAACAACACTGGTTTTTCCTATTTCGCTTAGGGATTGTTAAGAGTTTTCTTCCCTTGTTCGGTGATTTCATAGAAGCAGCGGAAGACAAAAATACTTTTGCAACTTATATTAGCATCTTATACATTCGAAAACACTTTAGGTTTGTCTGCGAAATACATTTCATGGTCGGCTTTCTTGAACATTAGTTTTGTTCAGACAAACTATCACTCCAGTGCTGTGGGTGAAACCACGTAGTGTAGTAAAACTATCAAATATTATTTTATATAACAGACTGCAAGATATTTTGAATGTAGACAATATTCGCAAATGCATGCAGTGAACGTTCCTAAAAGCGACGGAGAAGTGTATTTTTTTTCCTTATTACAGGCCCACAGCTATGCAGCCCCTCAGCCAAGAGTGCATGTATATTGTTATGTTACAGGTATCAATGTGACTTAATTAAGAAACTTTTATGAAACCATTGTATAGAGACAATTATTTCAGACCATTTAGATGAACACAAATTCACACCCAGCCTGACCTGGGAACACGTACAAGTAAAATGCGGGAACGCCTGCTGAAAGTGTTATAGGAAACGACGTAAGGACATAACACAGAACGAGCAGCTCGGATTGACAGACAATTGCAAACTTGAAATACTCGTCAGTGTTGCGCTCATCACTCCATTGCACTCATGCCTCAAAAAACGTAAGACAGTGCTGATCAGGTAGAGCTCTTAATAGAGAAGTGCGAACGATTCCTACTTGAGATTAGTATTTTAAAATATAATTGTAACGGAAGCAATCCGTTATGAAACTTAAATACGTATTACATAATTTTTTACCACATCTGAAGAAAAAAAAAACTATGTTGGGTGTTAATGTCTAGAGTTTGTCTCTTCCTTTCATTACAATAATTTTTATGAACTAACACTTAACTAACATATGTAGCATAAAATATTGTTTTAAATTTATAATGTATTATATGAATTTCAGGAGGGGACGACAGAAAGAGCTTTATGAGCTCCATTATTGCATTTCAAAGAGAAATAAAATATGGTAAAAGTTTTGTAATTGTTAAACGACTTACATTGTACAGTATAACTCAAAATGTCAAACAATGAAAAATTGAGCTGCAGCTTGTTTTAGAATCTGTTAAATAATTTTTCGGTTGCAATTTGTACCACAAAATTTTATGTATGAAAAAAATATCATAAGAACTGGTCTGTTAAAGTAAGCAGCGAAATCTATCAAATTCTTGAAATTTGTAATTATGTTTGTGAAGAGCAATCACAAATAATACTTTCGTAAATTACATAAGGAAGTTATATATCTTCAGACTGATTTACACCTCATGTTTCTTATATATATGCTAATATTACAAGGTATGAGAGCATTTAAGTATTTAGTTTGTATTTGTTATTCTGTCGGAATAGCAAAACTGATTTATTTTGCTGAATTTCGTATTCATGGACTCTACAATATTAATATGCTACGATGCATTAGTTTTACATGTTTATGCTTTATAACACTCTGATCGTATGTAGCTATTAATTACACATTGAAATACCTCATTCATATTTTATTGTTAAATTTATATTTCAAGCCAAAGTTTATAATAAGTGTATTCGAAAACAAATATGAAAAGGATATTCTTCTCAACTTCATTACAATGTTCATAACACTGCCTGTGACAATGCCCTACCCAGGAAATAATTATAAGTTTTGATTTCAATCGGGTCCAAAAAATACTGCTTAGACATAATGAATACAAAGTTTAACACAAAATATATTCAATATAATAGTCACAGAAATAGTTTTCCTTTCTCAATGTTGGCCATTTTCACAGCAACAGAAACTCTTCTTGATCGTCAATAATTTACCATTCACATTAAGCGTTCTGTTCACAAAACCATTCTGCTGGCTGTACCTACCATCAGATTCCAGCACTGACATTGACAAGACCTTCACAGTATTACAGCTGACTTTTGGCTGCAGCACATTGACTTTGAGTCAAATGAGACTGGCTACACTAGCATTATAGTTCCGTAGGAATGTATGCAGATGAAACACAGCAAAATGTTACTAAACAGTGATTCTTACATATTTTACTAAGCACTGCGATTCATACTACCTATGTACATATTAATTCTTATACCAATGTAAATAAAATGTAATTTAAACATCAACATCCTACAGTGAAAAATTTATGGATTAAGACACTGTTAAGAATTAATATATTCAGATGTTGTAAAATACTTTTGTAACAAACGAAGACTGACTCTAGTTGCAAATAAACCCGTCAATAATAGAAAACTTTGTTTTGCATTCTGTTATCTGTAACAACACAAAACTGTTAATTATATCTAGCAGTGAGAGTAATAAAAATGAAATATTGTAACAAATATCTGAATTATAGTCGTAGATACTTTATGTTGGGAGCAGTACAAATCAGCGTCACCATGTATGTTGTACACAGATAGGTGAATTAATACTAACTTTGTTATTAATTAATGATTTTGTTGATAGTTTAGCCTATCTGCAATTATACTACAAGGCAGATATATATAAGTGAAGTTATGACATCCACTTAGGGACTTGCTGGTATATTTGCGTACCATATCTCCTTCTCAACAAGTATTTAAGTAGAAGGGGAAAGGATAGTTTGCTGTGTTTAAAATAATGGCCAGGAAATTAGTATAGTAATAGAATCATTTGTAGCACTGAGTTAATATAGTAATTATAAAATTGCTGTGACTAACAATTTTGGCTGTCCATTAGTTAGAGGTACTGAAGAAGGTTTCAGGGTCAATTCATTAGAGTTAGGAGAATACTAGAAGGTAAGTATATTCCTGATAAATTACAGGACAGGCACTAGAGTTTTTAAAACTATCGGGAGGTAGAATTATACCGTCATCAAAAGAGGACTGAAAGTTATCACAAAAAAGCAGTGATTTGATAGTTTTGCTGGCATGTGAAATTAATTAGAGAATTTTTTTTACAAGTAAAGCATCACTTCAAATAGTTATTTTATCATAATCCATAAAAAGTGTTTAAGGCTGCAAAACAACTTACACAAATATATTACCGTCAGTCAGAACCACGGTCGTAGAAGAACAGGTCTGGACAATCGCCTATCCAACAATGTATTTTGCTTGACCCCCTTGTTGTTTGGCTGTAGTTCAAGTTACCGAGAAGGTTGTACTTTTTGGCGCTGTTTTCCGGGCGGTCGGACTCAAACTCCGTCCACTTTTTTCAATTGTTAAATTTATAAAGTAAATAAAGATTGCTGGAGCCTTTTCTTGAATTTGTGAGCGAAGAAAGTATTTCATAAATTGATAAAAAATACGTTTTGATAAACTATTTATCTTAACGGAAAGGAAGTGGGCGGAGTTTAGTCCGACCGCCTAACATCAGCGCCAATAAAACACAATATTCTCGGTAACTTTGTGAACTACAGCCAAACAACAAGGGGGTCAAATATCCAGGCGAGTGTCCAGACCTGTTCTTCTACGACCGTGGTCAGAACAGAAGTGTTTGATGCGACCATTTATTTCTTTTAAATGTCCTGTTGTGCAAAACACGTTAACAATGTAGATTTTCTAAATGTGCTTTGACTTGGTATTAATAACATTGCATAGAAGACCATTCGCGGTAAAGTAAATGCTTAAGGTGCCATAGAGATATTCTAGGGTATATACATATTAGCTTATTTCCTTAATACTAAAAGTAACTCAGTTGTTCTATTGACTCTTCACATTCTAAACTCCCAAACGAACGATCAAGTCTTTTGGTTGTTCACAGTGAATTTCTGATGCGTGAAAAGTAGTCTTAAGTTTGTCCCTGCCACTATCAGAGACTTCGCATGGGCCACATTTATAGTCACAGCAATGTTGACATGGAGTAATTACAGACTCTATAATGTACGAGGGTAATTGTATTAAATACAGTACATAGTGTACATGGTATTAACACTGATTTCCCCAGAGCAACAAAAAACTGCACCACATAACGTCAAGGTACCCATAAAAATTTATTTCCTGGGCTCATAGATGTGAAACAACAACACATGTCAGTAGAACTGTAAAATGAAACTTGCATACATTTTGTTTCTCTCTGGTCATACTTGCTTTTTGGATTGCCTGTCTTGAAAATTTACAAACTACATTTTCATCTCAATAATTAATTTATCACTCCTGGGTGGTACAGAGAGTTTGAATGTTTAAAATTCTTAAAAATATTTTTGTGGCCATTTATCTAAACATCATCCTGGAGCAAAAATAAAATGAATACTGTATCTCTATGGGTTCGATATAGATAGAAGATTTATCTAAAATACATTCCACGTCTTTCCAGCTCCTGAGAGAGTTAATTTTGAAAAACCCTTGATCAAATTTTTAACTACTTTACTGGTGTCTCTTGTGCGTGAGAAACACGACAATAAATGTTGGGTTGAAGGTATATCAACGAAAAATTAAAAACACATTTCATCTCTTTTCACACCTTTTCACCTCTTTAGGTGGGGAATTTCGAAAATTCCTAAAACTTATTTTTAGATGTTCGAGTAAGCATCAATAATAAACAAAAATCAAGTTGCGATATAAAAAAAATTATGTCGATATATTTTGATTGTGAATAAAAAAACATTAAACTTTTTTTTTTACCTCTTTGGAGATAAATTCTGAAAATATATTTTAATTGTATTTTCTAGATATACGTAAGCATCAATCTAAAGCTAAGTGCATTTTGTTATCTCGATCTGTTAGACAGATAAGGGGTAATAATTGAAAACATATTTCACATATTTTTACCCTCTTCATCACCAAATTTCTGAATATCTTGGAGTCCCGTGTTAGTAATTGGTACACATAACAAATTGAAGTAAAACTCATGACGATATCCTTTTGTGTTCGAGCTGCACAGACAATTAATAAAAACCACATTTTCCATCTTTTTACTCTTTGGGAGTAGGATTTCGAAAAATCGAAAAACTTTTTTTGGATATTTATGTAAGCAACATTTTAAAGTAAGAAACAACTCATTGTCTCGAAGGATTCGACAGATATCGATAATTAATAGGAAAATATTTACTGTCTTTTCACCCCCTTAAATACTGCATTTTCAAAGACCTTAAACTGGCTAATATGCATTTTTATGTGTGTCCTATTGAAGTAAAAATAATGATGATAGGGCATCTGCTTCAATCTCTATCGACGTTTCCTTAAAAATACATTTAATCCCTTTTCACCCCCCTTCGGGTAGAACTTTGAAAAATTACTTCTTAGTGTTCACCTGAGCGGGCTCCTGGGTTTTGGGGTGGGTTTTTAGTTTGTTTTCCTTAGTTTTTATTCGTTTTTAGGGGATTCTGAGTTTTGTGGTCTTGTTTGAGAGTCTGGCTTCCCTTTCTTCCTCTCTTGGTTGCCTGGTCTGGTAGTCTGTTTAGCAAGAAGGGTTGCCCTGGTTAACGGCGCTATGTCTTCCCCTTTCCCCCGGTCTGACTTCTCCACTGGCCATGGAGGGATGGGCCTGGAGGGGGAGGGTGGCCTAGTTCCGTCTGCCGGCGGTAGGGGCGCGAAGGAAGCGAGCAGCTGACTCGCGATGCGTGCGGAGGGCGCTGACTCTTAGGTCAGACGTGGATGTGTAAACATTGAGTGCTAGAGAGGCCGGAGTGTGGTCCTATTGTACCGTAGTGTTCGACGGAGACCATGAGTCGTCACAGGCATGAGGGAGTATTGCAGGTCGTGGCCTAAGTGGCCTGCGAAACTTCTGGTTTAAGGATCGCCTGTCTTGCGGTTCTGTGAGTGAGTGGCTTCCAAAGACTATCTGTGGAGTTATTTGGATGAATTTTCCCGTCCGCCTTAGCTTGAGGTCCGTTCATCTAGCCGCGATTATCGTCCTGCTTCCTTAATATTGAGAAAGAGTGGGAGAAGTTAATGCCTGGTTGGAGGCCCTTTTTGGATATTTACTGTCGGATTCCTGCGAAGCATAGTTCATAGCGCCCTGTTGTCCAAAACATGGATGAAAGCAATAGTTTTCTTAAAACGTCTGAATAAGTGACCCTTTGGCACATCGTTCATGAAGCATTTATTCAGGAGTGTGGTGTGATGGGATTGCATCGTGGGGGAACAAAATGGTAAAGTGCACAGAGTTGTAATACATTTTTAAAGAATGTTATGTCAACGAGATTATTGTACCTTTGTGAAAAAGTGAATGTCAATAATTGTTCAGATTTTGTAATGGCCCGAGTGGCAACTGTGTTATCTGGTAAAAGTGAGCATTAAATGCAGGTTATTGACGTCACATGCATGTTTTCTTTGCTCGAGACGAACCTGTTCATTAATTCGCTATAAGCATTGGTTATTTGAACTGGTGGGGACATGCCCCGAATGTTGGACTTGTCGTGTGAGTGTCTGTTTTTAGTTAAATGGTAATAAAGGCCTTCAGCCTTTGGAGTCGTCTCCTTGAAGTTCGGCTCAAGGTCACTGCGCAACTCTGCTCCCTTCCGGGGCAAGTGGAGGTTTGTGGGGCTCTCGAGCAAAGAAATGTGAGTTGTGGGTTTGGTATTTATACTATTATTAACACTAAGTAAATTGTTTACTGTGTTGAGGACGCAGTGTATATGTAAACTGCCAGGCATGTCTGCGCCGTCTGATTTTTTATATCGCCTTGGGCCGGCGGATCTAGTAATTTATTTGACTGAAAGAGGTGTCGGGGTGACAGATGACAAAACCACAGTCGAGTTGCGTCAACATGCAATTACTTGGTTTCGCGAGGAAGAAGAGAGGCGGAAGGATGTTTTGCGAGTAGATAAGGGAAATGGGAGAGAAAATAACGATCGGTGGACAAGGTACTTGATTAAATCTTTACCTTGCATTGACAGCTGGGTGATAGAGCCCGTTCTGGATTTCTTAATTAGATTGTCACGAATTACGGATCTAAATCAGGTTCCAGAAAAAAGTTTGCTGGTGGGGTTGGCAGTAAAATGTATGGGACCATTGGCTCAAGTTTTGGCAGAAGTTCTGTCTAATGAGGATAGTTGCTCAGTCAATTGTTTTCGACGAGAGGTATTAAGTTGAATTTGTCCGGCCGGAGTTAGGTTTCGATGCGTAAAGCGTCATGTAGAACGTTTCCAAAGACCTAATGAGACGTTCATAGCCTTTGTAGAATCTATTATTGATTACAGTAGGCCCTGGGGGAAACGATAGAGGAACGGGATTTGATAGCCTTAATCATGGAAAATATTTCCCCTATGACGAGGGCCGAATGCAACTTATGTGCCTACCCGACGTCTCTGCTGGAGTTAAAAAAGTTGGCAGTGGATATACAGGGCCGCGGAGAAACGCGAAAAGAATATTATAAGGAATTTGCTGTGGAAAAAAAGGGTTCAGGAGGGCACGGAAATGACCGACGGGATTGTGTGATGTCTGCAGATTTACGGAAAGAAGATGAAAAGCTGAGATCGATGTAGAAAGAGTATCCCAGTCGAATAGGTAGGTGTGCCAATTGCGGCGGTAGAGGACACTGGTTGGCCGAGTGTAGGAAGACGAAACTTAAGGTAGAGGAACGTCGGTGTTTTAAGTGTAATAAAACAGGACACCTGAGGGCGCAGTGTCCGGGAAACGGGCAAGGGCTGGAGGGGGGCGCGACCTTGTAGCCAGTTTAAATCAGATAATCGCGCATTAATAAAAGTTCCCCTGTGAGTAGCGTATTATCGATGAAATGGGGACACGGGGGAAAATATTTGAACGAATGGGCTTTGTTGGATTCGGGAGCGACAAGGAGTATAATTAGTTGGAATTTGTGGGAGCGGCTGGTAAAATTGGACGCCTCCTTAAAGGGTAAGTTAACACCTGTCGATGACTCCTGTTTTGTTACTGCCGATGGTACAAAATTACGTAGTGAGGGTAGTGTTAAGTTGCACCGTAAGATACAGGGATTATTGTGGAATTTTAGTTTCGCGGTGATTAAAGGATTGTGTGTGGAGGCTGTGTTGGGGTTGGATTTCTTGGGCTTTGTGCAGGCAACAGTGAATTTCCGGAGCAGCATTCTTTAGTTCTGTTTTAGTCCTCGGATTCAGGTAAAATTGGGACGAAGGAACGGCGTGAGGATACACGCTATCGCAGAGGAGGATGACACAAAAGAGCGTGACATGGATAAGATCTTGTGGGATTATGATGATGTCATCACGAACAGAATTGGGAAATACAACGTAGTTCCATACAAATTTTACTTGTCCGATGCTACTTCCTTCAGAAGCCGCCCCTTTCAGTGTTCTCCGATTAAATTAGAACATTACCGGAATAAGGTTGAGAAATTATTGCAAGCAGGGGTTATAGTCCCCTCTACCTCAGAATTTTCCTCGCCGGGATTTTTGGTAAGTAAGCCGGGGGGTAAGGATTTCCGTTTAGTGGTAAATCACGCCAAATTAAACGAAAGGGTGCCGGTTGACCCGTTTCCCCTTCCTACAGTAGAAGGAGCTCTGCAACATCTGGGGCGAGCCAAGTACTTCACAACGTTAGATTTGAACAGTAGTTTCTATCAAGTTCAACTGCACGAGGATTGCAAAAAGTTTACCGCATTTAGTACACCCTGGGCACAGTTCGAATTTACTAGAATCCCCATGGGAAGTAACTTTGGTAGTCAGGCGTTAAGTAGAGTATTATATCAGGTATTAAAGGATTTAAAATTTAAGTTTGTGCTTCATTACATCGATGATGTCACTGTCTATAGTGAGACCTGGGAAGAACATTAGCAGCACGTGAGGGCGGTGCTGGACGCCTTGCGAGCGGCAGGCCTAACCATTAAACCTAAGAAAGTGGAACTGGGGAAAAAATTTGTAAAATTCCTGGGATATATTATAGGGGGAGGGCAGCTTAAGGTGAACAATGAGAAAATAATGCCGATTCTGAATTTCCCTCGGCCTACGACGGTGAGAGGGGTACAAAGGTTCATGGGGATGGTCGGTTATTATGCGAGATTTATACCTAACCTCTCTGATATCGCTGAGCCGTTAAATAGGCTCAAAAGGAAGGGAGTTAACTTTGAGTGGAGCGGGGAGCAGCAACGAGCGTTTATTACCTTGAAACGATTATTATGTGAGGAACCAGTTTTGTCCTTGCCAGATTTTAGCAAGCCCTTCAATCTACACGTTGATGCTTCGGTGATTGCGCTGGCAGCAGTGTTAAGTCAAAACACGACTGGAATTGAACCATTTCACCCAGTGGCTTACGCGAGTAGGGTTTTGAGTGAGTCGGAAAGGAAACTCGGTGCATATGAGAAGGAATGCTTGGCATGTTTGTTTGGTATGGAACGTTTCCAGGGTTTCCTGGAAGGGAAAGAGTTTAATTTGTATACAGACAATCAGGCCCTGTCGTGGATCTTGGGACACCCCCACCAACTTGGGAAGTTGGGGCGGTGGGTTTTGAGGTTGAACAGGTTTCGCTTTAAAATACATCACGTGCGTGGGGTATCTAATCCCGTCGCGGACGCGCTCTCGCGAATGTTCAAGTCAGAACATTTTGCAGTGCCGCAGGAAAGGGAGAGGGATCTGGTAGGCTCGTTATCTGTGCCGGAATCCTTTACGTCAATCGAAGAACACCAATTGGCTGATACTGACTGTAAGATTATTAAGGCCGGACTGAGTACGGTGGTTCAAGTGCCTTATGTGGTGAGTAACGGGATATTGTATTACTCGGAGCATGGGTCGAGGAAAAGAGTGGTGGTTCCCGAGGCCATACGCGGTATGATCTTGCATTATTACCATGACCAGCCAGGAGGTGGTCATTTGGGTACTGCAAGGACAAAAGAGAAAAATTAGTAGAGATTTTTTTTGGGGCGGTATGAATGGTGATATTAAGAATTACGTTAAAACTTGTGAAAATTGTCAACAATTTAAGGCTCCTAAGAGTACCAAGTTGGGACTTTATGCGGCAGAAGAACCCACTAGCCCGTGGGCAAAGGTGGATATTGATATATTTGGACCCTTAATTCGGACTAAGAAGGGCCATGTTGCGCTCTTGGTGATCTTAGACATTTTCTCCAAATTTACCTTCCTATTGCCCATTAGAAACATGAAGGCTCACGTTCTTACGGAGATATTGGTAAACCAAGTGTGGAAAATTTTTGGGGCTCCTGCCGAACTAGTTAGTGATAGTGCGGCCTGTTTCTCCGGCAATGATTTTAAAATCATGTGTAGCGAATGGGGGATAAAGCATTCGTTCAGTAGCACACACTTTCCGCAAGGAAATATGGTGGAACGAGTCAACCGGAATCTCAAGGTTGCATTGGGGATTTTCAGTGACCCGGTCCGTAATGAGTGGGATGTGCAGGTCCCTTGGATCAACTTAGGTTTTAATGATGCGCTGCATGAAAATACGGGTGAAAATCCCGCTCAAATCTTTCTGGGTCGGTGCCTAACGCATCCCTTGCTTAATATTTGGGGTATCCTCCCACTGGATTCCATCCACTCTGAGCCTCAACGCAAGGTTTTGTTGACTCGGGTAAAAGATCGGTTGGTGGATGTGCAATTAGGGGGTGCGCGTAGGTATAACATGGGAAGGTCTGCGAACCCCTTTAAAGTAGGGGACCTGGTGCTCTGTAAGAGTTTTCGCCTCTCTGACCTCGCGTTCAAGGTTTCAGCAAAGCTTTCTCCTCAATATGAAGGCCCGTACAGGCTGCAGAGTCACCTTGTTTTAATGTGTTTGTGTGTGTATCGCAGGCCAGTTTGTTGTTTATGTTGCGGGGCGCATTAGATTAAGCAATGCATAGAGTGTTTAAAGGTACCTAATGTGTATGTAAAATGTTATTATTGAGTGCTCAACATGTACATTGATGGAACAGTGTGATTAGTTGCATGTAGCAACACTTTTGGCAGTGTGTTTAGAGATGTTGTGGTCATTTGTTTGGGAATTAATATGTTTTAAGAGGGGCACAGGCTCGAAAATGTAATGAAAGTTTTGTGGTCAAGAGTGTTTGATTATAAGTGTATTATATTGTAAGTGCCATAGGGGTGAATTGGTAATGTTAGAGTTTTACCCTTGTTTGATGGGGTGTTTTGAGGTGTGTTAAAATTTTTAACCTAAGGGGCATAATCCCTGATAAGAGTTACTTGTGGTTTGTGCTATATGAGGATATCGTTATGTATATCATTTGTTACTGGTTTGTGTTGGAAAGATGTGCTGAATGAGCGAAAATGGTTGAAGTCGGTTTTGGGGTTGTTCTCCGGATTTAGGTGTTGATAGGGCGGGGGGTTGAGCGGGCTCCTGGATGTTGGGGTGGGTTTTTAGTTTGTTTTCCTTAGTTTTTATTAGTTTTTAGGGGATTCTGAGTTTTGTGGTCTTGTTTGAGAGTGTACCTTCCCTTTCTTCCTCTCTTGGTTGCCTGGTCTGGTAATCTGTTTAGCGAGAAGGGTTGCCCCGGTTAACGGTGCTATGTCTTCCCCTTTCCCCCGGTCCGACTTCTCCACAATGTGTAAACATTGAGTGTTAGAGAGGCCGGAGTGTGGTCCTATTGTACCGTAGTGTTCGACGGAGACCATGAGTCGTCACAGGCATGAAGGAGTATTGCAGTTCGCGGCCTAAGTGGCCTGCGAAACTTCTGGTTTAAGGGAAATGGTGCACGCTGAAAATCAGTCATGTGTGGGAATAAGCCGCAAACAGGCCTAAACCGTCCACAAACGCGTACTTGTATGCTATCAGCGCGCAGTTAGATCGTATATAACGCAGGGAGCCGGATATCGGCAGTCAGTTGGCAGCGAGCCTTTGTAGAGTGACGATGTACTGCTCTTCGCTGCGCGCTATGACATCTAGCGGCCACCGCTTGAACCACCTTAAATGTAGCTTTTTCTTTTGGTCTTCTCTGCTTCGCCCTTCTCATCGCTCGGACTCTCCCTACTCTGACTAAAAAAAAAAGGCGGGGGGAGGGGGGAAAGAGGCGAAGAGTGTGGGTAGTGAGATTACTTATCTCTATAAGTATCGCATGCAACACGAGTGACACAGCGCAGCGTGGCTACGGACATATCAACACACGCAGCCCAAACCTCTTGACCTAGACACACGAAATTTTCAAGGTGACTTCCCCTCACGCCGTGAACTCCAAACAAGAAGGAATTTTTCTAAATTGGGAAATTAAAGTGGTGACAGGAAGTAAATGAGTTTTGCGAGATTACATTATTTTTGCTTCAAAGTATAGTGTATTCATATAAATACTACAATATTTTTAGATTTTTTCAAATTTCTAAATGAAGGGTGAAAAACTTCAAATGTATTTTAAACAAATACTTTCCAGCCTGCTGAGATATCTAATTGATTCTTACAAGCTTTCATAAATACTTAAAAATAAAAAAAAAACTGCTTTCATTGTGTTTTTTCCTCAAAATTTTACCCAAAAGGCCGTTAAGAAATGTAATGTGTTTCCAAATAATTCTCAGTAATTCGTGAACCCATGGAGATAACGAGATTATTTTTGGATAGGAATGTAGCTTACGTGACAAGTTATTTCATCCCCCCCCCCCTGAAATCTGACATCAGGTGTGTAAATGGAAGTAAAATGTTCCAGAATTCCGGCAAAATGACCATGGATATGGATTAATAATTCAAAAGATGTTACTCTTCGTCATTGGATTTATGAAAACAGCTTTTGGTTTTGGATCTCATACACACAAGAATTCTGATGACATGTCTTGGTGTTATCTGGTATTATGTAAGTCTGCAATGAGGGAGATTTATAGCATCCCTTGTAATAGATTGCGACAGGAAATTTCTCTGATATTTTGCATGCACGCGTTAGTAGCAGAACATTTTTATATTTGAAGCATATGACAAAGTTGTGAAATGTTAAAAGCATAGAGGACGCAGCCGCCACGGGACAAGCTTAGAGCCGGTGAGGGGTGACATGAGCTGGATACAGAGCAGTGCCTCTAATGAGGACGGGAGAAACGGGAGATTTGCCTAATGAAATACTACAATTCAACCAGCCGGGAATCGAACCGGAGTTACTATAATGTTGTTCAATTTTGACAGAATACCTGCAGATGACGTTGTCTCAAATATTTCCTTCATTTTATTGTACAAAAAATTATAGCCGAGGACTAAACGACGGTAACTGCCATAATATGATACACAACTATTAGGGAATGTACCTTGTTTACTTTAACAATTTAAGAATAGGTACTAAAATTTTGTTAAATTTTTAACAGTAACGGATGAAGCCGCAGCCAGGAAGGTAGTTATATATAACTGGTTTTCAGACAGTCAAACTTTTTCATATTTTAGGATTTCATAAAGTGCCAATACTATAATTATGTACTTCATTTACATATTAGGTAAGCACGATAAAACACTCCTTTTTGGTAGCTAAATACAAATTCCATATCCGAAATGCCAGCATACGTTTATACGTTTTCGTACTGAAATATTCGCCGTCGCAGTATGTCATGCATGTATTTTAACGTCTTTAGGAAAGTACCTAAACTGCGAAATTATTTCAGTTTAC
>PNEQ01103726.1:0-28948 GCA_003012365.1 Medauroidea extradentata | reverse complement strand
TAAAACCTCTAATTTCATTTAAATTTAAAAAATTGTTAAACAAAAATTCTACTTGTTATTAGTTGTAAGCACATAATGTTTAATTATATTCAAAAGTGTATGTAATTTAAGTGGTTAAGTGTAAGAAAAGGTAAAATGCCTTAACTTCGCCACATTATTAATAAAGACGTTATATTATTATATTATTATATTATATTAACAGGATTCTGGACATTTCGAATGCCAAATAAACCTTCATGTTTTTTAAAAGCACAATGGTCTGAATCTTAGAGTAAATATAGGGTAGAGGGAGTATCCTCTATACAGCTGCGTACGAAATTGTGTGTTCAACATGTATCACGTGACTTTAGTGAAATATGCGCGGGAAATTTGAAATAACATTGATAGCCAAGAAGAGCCAAGATAATAATTGCTTAGTAATCACATCTATGTTGTTGTTATTATGGTACCTTACGAATTTATGAACTAAGCAGAGCATACTACAATATTATCGCATAGTTTAATTGCGTAGAAATTTCAGAACTACAAATGTAAACAATGTTTGCCACGTTACTGTCTTCCTTAACCCAGCTGTTTTTAGTAAAAAGTAAATATTAGATACATACTTACTATAAGGTTTTGAACTGAGATCTTGGTGAAACCACTTGACTAAATATATATTCTGGAAAGTACGCCATGAGTTTCAAACAACACGACTGCATTTTTACAACGAGAAAACATAAATAAACGACACCAAACTCTCGAGACAATGTTGAACACACATTTGTGACTTCATGTTCCCTCTACTATGTATTACCTCTATGGTCTGAATAAAGGACCATAGGCGTACTGTGAAAATTATATTACGAACAAAATAGTTAACAATCACACAGGCATTTTAGGAGTTATTCATCGCAAGTAATATTCAATGAATAAGTGGCAGTGCATTTAAAAGCTTTAATCGTGAAGAGTCCTTTAAACGTGATAAAGTAACACCTGGACATTGTGTACGTAATATATCGTACAACATTTTGTCACTAACATTTTCAGTCTCTAGTTTAACCCAGGATTGGCGTGTTGTGATCTGTTACGCGCTTGTTTCTGAACACCCTATACTAAGTGCCACGTTAGTGGCGGGCCGAATTGTTCTGGTGTATTATTATACGACTAGAAAACAAATCATCAGAACTTTACTGCACAACCTTTGCGTGTGCGGGCAAAATATGATATTGGTCAGCAGCCATCCAAATATGTTACGTATCTACGTGGCAGAATTATTTAAATGTAAAATCAGCAGGGTAGAAAAACTGATATATTCACAAACTTTAAAAAATATGTTGTTCCCACGAAACGTATCGACGTTAGAAAATAACTGCTACAATAGGGAAAATTCCTATTTTTATAATATTTTTATTTAGAAGTACGTTTACTTTAAAGAAAATCTTGTGCCATACTTTCTTTGCTTCTGTATAACTCGTTGAAAAGTAAATAAAAATAACAGTCTTATTTGCGCAGTGAAAACGTGAACCGCCATGTTGTTCCTGTGACGTCACCATACTGTACATTATATTACATGTCGCACACAAACTACAGCAGCATTCGTTCAGGCCGTGAAAGTGTGTTGAATAAAGTAGTTTATGCGGTAAAAACGAATATGGCTGGAACTCATAACAGTATAAATGTGTATAGTAGTTCCTTTGCGCAGCAATAAAATGCAGTTTACTCCAAATGAAATATTTACTATAGAGCCGTCGGACAAATCAAAGCGGACCGAATGTTTTAAGTTTCAAGAAGAGACCTAATAGTCTGCTATTAACGACAAAAATACAATTTATGTATGTAACGACTAGTTCTATGTGCTGTGTACAATGTGACACAGTTAGCGTAACATAAACAAATTCTTTTAAGTTAAAAGTTGCAGTAAACAGCTTGTCGTTTGCGACGAAATCTCGGCATCTGTAATGTTTTTTGCTGTTCCACTGAATGCACCCGTGAATGGCCGTTTATTCGAGGGGTGGGTGGGGTTTTGCGAAACTCGTTTAGAAATGGCAGCACGGCATACGCTGCTAATTTCACGGCCATGTACGAGAAACGCAACAATTACTGAAGAGAAAACAAATCTTAGTTAAAAAATTGATCTGCTATATTATTTTCCCAACTCGCGTTACTAGGGCGCACGATCACCCGTCTGTAAGAGCCATGTTTCGCTGAAAGCTTTCCAGCTATTGGCTCGATAGGTTCACTTTTTGTACGCGTGCGAACCTCATTCGGCTGACTTTTCAAATCGTAACTTATGAATATAGACCGTATTTGAAACATTAAAATGAATACGTAGTAAGTTGTTGACTGGATTTGTTTGTATGGACATACTCCATTGCGAAATAAATGACTGTCACAAGAAAACTAAAAGTAAAAATAAGACAAGAAAACATAAAAAGCAGAGTATGCTTTAGTCATCAGGATACATACACAACATGAAATTCCAAAACTGGAATATGGTCAGATAAAACAAGGAAAAAAACAGAAAATAAAAGAAATAACAAAAATATTTAAAAAAAACTAAGTTCTTGTGACAGTCATTTATTTCGCAATGGAGTATGTCCATACAAACAAATCCAGTCATGAACTCCCATTGCACAGTTCTTTCAAAGATAGTAAGTTGTTATCGCACTCGGGAATTTAAATTAAACTGACATGAACTCGAACCTATAACTAAAACGCCGCATGTGTGTGATAGCTACTAATACACTGACGTCTTCACCCCCTTAAAACCAACACCAGTGAAATCTTGGTTGTTAGCTAACTAATCTGCAGACATGCATGCCTTAACAACTGGCGAATTTTCCGAGCCAGTTTTTATGTAACCGGGTTCGCTAAATTTTGTCAGTTATTTTTTTTTTCAGTGAAAATTTCCAATAGGCCTACACACAATAATGCCTGGCGGGAGATGGCTAACCATAACAAGTACGGGTACGTCATACGTCTATTAGTCAATAAAAACGTGTCTTCCATGTTTAAGGCGGAGTTTGTAAATATTACATTTTCAAAGATGAATAACTTGAAAATTAAAATTCTTACGGATCTATTGCTTTGTATGGCTGAATTTAGTGCCAAAACATTTCGGAAGAATCGTATATATATTAAAAACTTTTTCTTGGAATTTTCCCTATTTAGTAGGATGTCATGTGGCTGTATTTTTTGCAAGAATAGTTAGACGTTTTCATAAGCCCACGAGGGCAGGGTAAGACAAAACTTCAGCTTCCGTTGTACAAAATGTAACCCGAGTAAAGTTAACCCGTGATCAAAAGTCCACCTGACCGCTTCTCGATCAACTACTTACTTATAGTTCTTGAGCAAGGTAGTAACTGTTAACAGACGAATGTCGCCTTTTTGTTTAATATATTTATATGTAGACAGTTAAATTTTTAGTGCGGTACAGTATGTACACTCTGGCTGTTAAGGGGGCGTGTTAGAAATTTTATTGTACTTTCAGTTTATGAGTCGTTTATTTATTCTAATTGTACGACCAAAAATTTGTCTTCGACAAAGCATAGGATATATTCTTAGTAAAATTGCTTCACATAAATAACAGTGGTATCTTTAATTAATTTGTCAAACAGAATCATTGCAAGAGAATTCATTAAAATTAACCTGTAACTTTCTTACAATGATTACTCATAACAAGTTAATGAAATATTCTATTATTATTTATATCAAGTAGTTTACCAAGAATATATACTATGCTTTGCCGAAGAGAAAATTTTGATAATACAATTTGAATAAATGTTACTGCTCGAAAACTGAAAACACAATAAAATTGTTTAAACTCTCCCTTAAGTTGCTTCGTTCATACACAATTTAGTAGTAAACTGTCTCTTACCTGAATGGAAAAATGTAACTAAGGTTGTACTAAAGTGCTCATCCCGAACCACACGTATAAGCCTCTAGTAATGCTACGATAACGGCTGTTCCATAGATAAAATGCAGCCAGGTGAGGCGCAACAACAGAAACATCGGTCCTGGAACAGTTTACTGCAACTGCGGATCTAACAGACATTTAACTGCATAATCTTGGACTTCCTTGATGTGCAAGGCGCAAGGGAGACACTTGGTTGGAACATTACTCCCGCCCCGGCCGACAAGACAGAATTTCCCGCTGGCAGACGTTCATTTCCAAGGCGAGACCGCGGCGGCCATTAGCGACAATAAAACGCAAGGAGCGAGCTGGGTTGTTCCGGAGAGTTTACGTCTGACGACGAAAGTAGTGGAAAGGGACGAGGGGTGCGAAACGTAAACAAAAACAAAGCTACGAGGGAGGTAATGGCCCGGGGCAGCTCGCCAAATGCTTCTTCCCCACCCTCCTCGACCTGCCCCGGGGCCACCCCTTCCACTCCTCCCACGAACAATCGCCTTCGTGACGGGATGGAAATGAGATGATAATGCGCGCGAGATACGGCCTGCTGCGGTGAATGGCAGGCGAGGAGGCAGCACTTGATACGTCCTACCTCCCTACCCCTTACTAGGGCAGTTAAATCACAAAAGAACAACCCCTATGGAGTATTCTTTGGATGGTTCTCCCCGCATGGCGAAGACCGACCGTGCAGGGACTATTATACCGAGCTTGGGGGGAAAATAGGGGGGGGGTTGAGGAAAAAATACGTCTAACGTGGAAAAAAAATGCCAAGGGTGGTGTGAAGGGGAGGGGGGGGAGGTCGACGCCGAGCGTTTAAAACCGACGCGAGCCCCGGTGTCGGGCATGAATAATTTGAGACCTCCACGCGCGTCGCTTCTCATTTTAAAAGTTTGGTACGAGAAGGGTAAGACCGAAGGAGGGGGAGTTGAGGTTGTAGGCCCCTATGGTCCTATACGCCTGTCACCCCTCTCCCACACCCCCTTCTGTTTTTTACCAGCGAACCCTCCCGACTCCTTGCGCCCGGCGGCGTGGTTACGATATGGTAATAAGGCCGCTGTCTAGGGCTACCGTGCCGAAGGGAAGAGCGAGGAAATGCGATAGCAGGCAGCGGAGGAAGAAACAAAAGACGGGCGGATAGGTGCACGGAAGAAGCGCTTGGCAGGGTAGACAACATGGCGTACGTGAAACACGAATAGGTAGGTTTGTAGGGGGTAGCGCGCAAGGGAAAAGAGCAGCTATCAACTCAAATTTATTATTTTTTAATATAATGTAATTTAGTTACAATATTTAAATTCTGGTTACTAAAGTAGGCTAAAATCGTCACTTTAACAATATCACTTTCAATAGTTTTATGTGACAAATACATGCCTCACTAACACTACAGACGCACGACAGAGCTCGTCGAGTCGGTTTATAATGAACCACTCTCAGATTATTAATGGTCATCCACGGGCGTTGAAAGAGCAGGGTCACGCTACTATCAGCTGTCAACGCGCAACTCGACACTTCTCCATGACTGCTCGTTGTTACCGCTTATATACACAACTAGTCGATAGTTCGTATTGCTGTAAACTAGGTAGTGTTGTAATCGGGAGGAATACCGCTATTTGCTGGTGAAATATTTTGTCGGCATAAATTAGTTTTCATTTATAGTGTACGCAGTATCTTGCTAATTTTGATACTTAATCATGTAGGCCTAATTTCATTTCTTTAGAAAGCCAAAAATATGTTTTATGTTTTTTTACCCCGTAATATCTGCCATTTACGTAAGTATGTTGGTTTCTGTTGGGAATATACACTCGTAAAATTAAAATTTTGACTTTTTCCATGTTATGTGTATGCTATGCATGCTAAAGGTTCTTATAATACAATACTTAGTCACTAGTAACGTCCGCAAAACTAGCATTATTTCGTAGAAACATAAAATTATTAGTTTCACACATAAACAAACTTAAGGATGACGCCTCGCTGACCCACCATTCACTGTAGAGAGCGACAAGAAAAAAAGAGTTTGGTATAAAAGCATTCCTTGAGCGTACACAGTATATGTTCACGTACGGCTTTTCAGAATAGCACGCCCCCGAAAAGATACAGTCTTCCGTGAATTACATAATACATTCTGGGAAAGATCAATAAATTGAACGTTTTTCTGTTTATTCTATAAACGACTGGAACCTCATCTGTAAACAAGCATCATATTAATATTTTTACTATGCAGTAAAAATACACTATCACCACAACAAAGCGTGGGAGGATCAGTTTTAAAACACTCCACTCATATACAAGAGAACCCGGATTCGATTTCTGTTTTCTTTGGTTTTCCAAAATCACTGCAGTTAAATGCTGTTCGAAGACCATGGCCGATTCCTCTTACAGATTAAGTAATTGTGTCAATGTTTTTTTTTTTGAACGATTATTGCAATGGGGGCTAGTTAGAAACTGAAGAACTATTTTGGACATACGCCAACGCAGCAAATGGTATGTCACAGGAAAAAAAAAACAGAGAATGCGCACAAACAGAGTAAACAAACCAAAGGACTTTGTTTGCAATTGGCAAACTAAGATATATATGTCCTTTGGTTTGTTTACGTCACTTGTTTGTGTGAATTCTCTGGTTTTTCTATGACACACCATTTGCTGCAATGGCGTATGTCCAAAATAGTCTTTAGTTTTCAGTTGTATCAAGTTCTTGCAACAGTATTAATCATCTCGCTGTATATTCATAACGCTCTATTACCTTACCTTGACTCAACATATTTTCTTCACACACACAAAATAGCAATAGTTAATTTGAATTGCTATCTTATATCGGAGTTATTACTTTGACGGTAGTTGCATTTACGTCGACCTAAGACTTTCAGGGTTTGAAAAAATTTTGTATGAGAGAGAAAAAGGAGGGGGGAGGGATGAATTGTATTTTTTTTTCACTCGCAAAAGGAAACTAAAATTGTACGATAACTTCGAGAAAAGAATAATACATCAGCGCAACGGTTAATTTAAAGAAAATTTGATCGATAAACTTCTTGGCAACACCCACGAGACATATAATTTCCTACAGACAAGCCACTCAGCTGATTGCTAAGATAATTCTTGTGAGAAGACAACACAAATCGTGCGCTGTCACACGTGCAAGGCAAGAAAAGTAGTAGTAATATTAGTTTCTAGGGCAAATTAGGAGAGAAGCGTCTACGCCAGAACAACCCCGTCTCTAACTTGGCTCAAGAATGTACATTCAGTACACTTCCCTACGGTTCTGTCCATCTGAATTACGGAAAAACGTTCGTTTTTACAAACTCAAACCAAGAACGATAAAACGTTTAAGGCGTATTGATTCTTACCACATTGGATTTATCTGTTTCTTCTCGATAACTTCTGTTCCAGGATATGTATCAAAACTTTTGTCACGACATGGCATGGATACAAACTTAATATATTTTCTGTAATTGCTGGAACCAAAATACATTCATTATTTTGCAACGGGAAACCGCTGAAAAGGAAAAAAAAAAAATTATTTACGGGAGCGACTACAGAGGCCGCAACATTAACAGAAACAATGCCATATGGATTCCAAAAAGTGAATGAAACAATTAACTATGCCTCGTCAGCGTGGAAAAAGCAAAACAGTGTGTCTATTGCCTGATTTATAAGAAAAACCGTAAAACCGATCCGACAGGGATCAATCCCCCTTAAGGTGAAAAATTTCAATGTGTTTAATATATCAGAATACCTTAAATAAAGTAAATAAATTATGAATAATTAGTTTTATAACTTGAATGCATTTCTTGCGAATTGATTTGATCGTCATTTAAAATTCAGTAAATATTAGAATTAGCATAAAAGTTAGTCTGCAATTCGCATAGAAAAAACTGATAATTACCTTAAATGGTTGAAGGCGTATTTCACTAATGTTAAACTTTCGTGTATGTCCGGTGATTACAGAATGGGATTTGGGTAGTGATGTTTATAAAATTCACCGCGCCTTCACTGTTATTCACACTCGACATTTGTACAATAGCAAGGATTAAAATACAGTACATAGATACACTCGAAAAAGTTCGTACGAATCAGCAAGATAAACAGTAAGCACAACGTTTCCAACTAATTTATAGTTGCTGTTAGCCACGAGACCTTTAATTAACAAGGAAACCAAAATAAAAAAAAAATTAACATCAAACATTGGATAAGAAAAATAATTTTGTGGAAGTCCTGTTCCAAAGTGGGTTTATCTAAAAGGATTTTTTTATTAATTCAACAGTACGTGATGTACTATCATTTTTCTATAAGATGGTTAGCAGGATAAAGCATTCCATTCTGCAAAGCACTTATTAAAACACGTGGTAACAAGTTAGAAAAATAAAATACTCACAAAAAAAGAACTCTGCGTTTACGCCATAGAAACCAGTATTTGCAAATATAAATCACTCTTCGAGCGTGACGTTCAAACTTGCAGCATTTGAAATTTATATTGTGTTTCGCTTAGTGACCGCAGCTGTTGGCGTATTTTATTCCCCGGACATTTGCATTTCACGGTTCCAAAAAGTTTTATCTCTCGTGGCGATCAAGGCGTCGCGAGTTTAGCCGGGAAATGACGTCACAAAACTCGCCCACAGCGAAGTAATGTAATCAGACAGCGGACATGACGCTCGGTGATTTATTACCATTAGTGTTCATCGCGGCCATTGTCTGTTTATACAACGCGGTAACCAAGACCTGAGGAAAAAAACAGCGGAAAAATAATATTCTTGGCCATAGTCTGAATTCAAGGGGATGGTCTCAAAGTCTGCGCGCTCCAGAAAGATTAAATATTTCACCATAAATAATATCATGCTCGTTTTTTTAAATATTTATTTTTTAACAGGAAGACCTGCATTGTCTTAAAAGAACATTCTCGTAATTGCATTTTAAATGTTGCAGATTTCATACAGCACGAGTGTAAATAGTAGCCCGCGAAACTTGTGTACGCTGCAATATACACTGTAAAAAAACTTCCTAAAATGCTTAGGACGTAATTAACCTAAACACAGAATGGGACAGTTACCACACTTCCTCCTTGTAAATATGCAAACTTTTACACTTGTTTCTATACAAGTCTGGTATCTTCAGTATACATTTGACTTTATGGCTCTCTGGGAAACAATTCTACCGTACCTACTTTCTTAGCGCTCCTATACGCACGTCTGGTAAATTTACAACCTATTTTTTTAGTGTGTACCGATAAACGGAAAACGGCCCCTGGAGGTGGGAATTTTATTTGCTTACACCTTGGATAGATTGCTACGCACTATTTTCTCTGCAAGGCCACGCCCATGTGTGCGTAGTCTCCAGGTGGTGTCTTATTTAAAGACTATATTTAATCAGTCCGTTGAACGACATCTGACGAAAATGCAAGCCGTAAGATTTGTCGTACAAGTTACATTATGTAATTTTGCGGAAGGCAGTTCTTTGCATGTTTCACTTGAATATCGTCGTGGTTGCATGTTTGTCTTGAAGTGCTGCCTGGACAAATAATAATGTCTCATCATTGCTTACCTGGGACAGGTCTGGTGATGACGATGGCCAACTTTGGGATTGTGCATGTAAGGTAAATGAAATTTACTGTTACTATAAAAGGTTTTTTTTTTGTGGACGGCCATGTATTTGTGATTTACTATCTACGTGCCACTGCAAAGAATTGTAATAAAATTTACAGTAAATTGGTTGAAGATATACACAAATTGATTGCAGTTATTGTGAAATACTGCAGTATTATTACGAACAGAGCCTTGATAATGTTATGAAAAAATCAGGCATAGATTTCAGGGGCGTAACTAAACTCAAGTCATGCAACTAGTTAACTGGGTTGAGTTTGAAGGCCAGATAACATCTAGCACGAGTACAGTCTAGCAGGCGAACGCACACAATACGATATACCAGGTAATAACACCCCTGTCTGCGTTTCTTGCGTGGACACGGAGTCGCAAAACGTCCGGCCACGATGTTCACGTGATTTCAAGCCAGTGCTTGCCTCGCCAGCGTGTTGTTCTCGAAACCTGAGCAGTTAAAACGTCAGTCACGTACAGAAGGAGGAGTGGTAGATGGTCGCAAGATTTGCGTTCAGAGACTCCACTGCACGAATAGTATACGTTACTCGTTCTAAAAAAAAATTAGTAGCTAAACTAGCATTTATAACCCCGACTCAAAGGGCGGCATAGCCAACTTTATAGACGTCTGTAAGTCGCGCCAAATCGAACACAATGGCTGACGCAGTTGAAATGACACGGATTATTTTTTTTTTCAAGTAGCTCATAAATTGTGGTTTACATTTCGACATGTTATTAAAAATTCACACAAAGGTTGTTACCATGTTTACGAAGCGTACCCTTAGAGAATACAACCAGACAGCACATTTGCATTTTGGATCTTCAGGATTCTGGCAAAAGGTCTTCATGTCCTCAATCGTAATATGTCGTATTGGGGAAACCATTGGTTTCCGTACTATATTTACTGGGAACAAGCATTCCATTGTACTCTACTCGTATGTTTCCTTTGTACCTGTATAATCTGACTGAAGTTAATGTAAGACTACTTTCCTTTGTTGTTATATTTCTCTCCCCTGGTTTTACGGGACGACATATTACAGTATTTACATATAGCCTATCCATGATTATAAATGATCACCCCAAAACAGGATTTATTAAAAATATATTAAAATTGATTCAGAAAAGCTAAATTTTCAAACGTTTCATTTCAATAGTAAAATACTCCATTCGCTGACTTCTTACCGTGCATTTAATTAACAGTGTATTTATTTTGGTTCGACAGTCCTATTACTTTTATTTTTCAATTAGGTCCTGCATTCATTCACATTATTTAGATAGTTTTTAGTTTCAAATCGATAACTGGCACACGATGTCGTGAAATTGTAGCTTACACCAACGATATTTTAGCTCGTAAAATAACCCGTTTCATTTGACGTGCAGTCAAAGTTCCAACTACACGACACATACGTTTCTTTGCAGGATCGATCCGCGCTGTCAACTTCGCAAACACGTCAACTTGACTCGACAAAACTGTCAGTGCAAGAAGACGAAAATAGCGAGCGTTTGTGTTGACACCACCCAACGTTCTCACATACATGACTTTTTCTCTATATAGATTCAAATATACTAAATTTAGAACTCCACCACTGTTTTCTTTGTTGACTACTGATGGATTTTGTTGCGATACGCTTATTAACACACGAAGTCTCGTTCATTACGTCATAAGATAAAAAAATACTAAGTTGAAGTTATACACTTTACGATTCACATTACTCCTGCTTGTAAAATATTCTCTCCGACATACTTAACGCATTACTACAATAACACATTTTATTTT
Source organism: Medauroidea extradentata (assembly GCA_003012365.1). Lineage (NCBI taxonomy): Eukaryota > Metazoa > Arthropoda > Insecta > Phasmatodea > Phasmatidae > Medauroidea > Medauroidea extradentata. Next base: position 17,700 of record PNEQ01103726.1, on the reverse strand, counting down.
AAAGGTACATATTCTATATGTTTTCGCTAGTGAACTACAGTGGGTTTAACCCCAATAAATATACAGACGTGGTAATCGTTATTACGTATTAGCGACTGAGGCAATGTTTGTTGAGCTGTCTAGTTTTTCTTTCTCCGTCTCTCGATTATACTCTTCTCATCGTTCAAAAAGCACTGCGTTTCTCCGTGGTATTTTTCTACCAGAGGGGCCGCGGTTGGTTCGGTGACTATACTCGCCTCCCACCAAGGCGACCCGAGTCAGAATCCCGGCGGGGTCGGTTCCCGGATATTGGCATGTAGGAATCGTGCCGGACGATGTTGCTGGTCTGAGGGATATCTTGGGGATCTCCAGTACCTATCGCCCCTTCGTTTCAGCGCTACTCCATATTCACATACTATCATAAAGACCTAGATGCTAAGTGCTGACCAAAATATCTTCACTTATACATAACGGAGCTTGTGAAACGTAAGGAGGAGTACTCGACTCACGGACGAAGAAGACTGTCGCCCCAGAAAGCCTGCAACCCGCACCACTTGAAAGTCGTGCGGGAAAAGTTCTGCTCCCGTTCCTTAGCAGCGTGCCGGTTGGTGGGTTGGAAGGACGTATTGTACCTGTTTCGGAGAGGGGAAGGGGGAAGTCTTCTGATTACGACGCTGTGCTACGCCTAAGGCTGTTTCCCAGCGAGGGGGTTCCACGGCGCCATTACGTGCACGTGGCAACAGTGCGCGGAAACGCGAGCGCGCGGCTATTTGCGTGCCTCGGGCCTGAGTGCCTCTTGGTCTCCGCAGTCGGTCCGGCCTCGAGGGACAAAATGGCTCAGGGGTGGAGGGGCTACTCCGAATGATCGCACCGGATAAAAGCCACGCAACTTTAATGTGTCACTCACATTTAAATGCTACGAAGGAGAGGGGAAAAAAGTAGGGCTAAAAGTTAGCGGGTGAGAAGGGGGTGTAGGACACGTTGAAGGGGCAAGTTTCTGCGTCAATAAACGCGACATGCCTGTCATTAGCTGACTGCGAAGGGGCAGCTCTGGCTGTTTGCGAGGTACACGCACTGCACGACTGGCGTGTTTCAACTGTTCTTTCCCTCGTCTATTTTTTTTACCTCCACCTCCACAGGTAATGTAACGAGGTGCATAAATCCGCCAAGCGCGAGGTTCAAAGAGATGAGATGACGCTGACACTTGTTAGTGCAGGTTGTTTCCCGTAAGGGAAATGATGAGCTTTCGTGGAATGAGTGCGAGAAAAGTAACGGGAGAACATCGAGAAAACCTGTCCATTCAACTAACCCCTTGCTAAAACATCTCGGAATCTGGTACAGGCCGTTCGCAATAAAGTGAACACTGCATTAAGTTTTCTTTCGACCGTTTCGCAGCCATCTTTAATGTTTTTAATATGAAAACTTCCACGTAACTAATGATCAGTGTATTTCGTTTCAACGCTCTCAAATGTTACTCTCTATTCTTCTAATAAAACATATTTTTAATTAATTACAAGTTCCGTTGAGTGCTCAGTTTATTGTGAACAGCCTATATCGAGCTGAACACACCAAAACAATTTACGCGTAACCGTTAACCGTAATGCTGGTAAATAATTTGATACATTAAAATAGAATATTGGTCAGCTAAATATCTTCGAATGTCCTTTGTTAGTTCCTTACAGCGTATCCTACTGCTTTACTTAAAAAGTAAATAAATAAAGGTGGCCGTCTGACCGGCGCTCGAACTGCGTGCAGCGGGTTCGACATAGTTAAGTTTTTTTTCTCAGAGATCAATATACGTGCTTCCACAATGCTTATCTAAGAAAGCACACTTCAAACTACTTGTGAGTATGATACTGCGGAGATTGCAAGTATTATTTTTAAGCCTTTAAACTTGGCTAAATCGACAGTTGTTTCTCCAGACAGTACATGTACCGGATTCGTTCGAAAATGAGGTGTACAAGTAGATTGGACATTGCTTCACTGGTGGATTCGACAATATGATAGGGTCGTCGCTTAGCTGAAAGTCCCACAGTGAAAACGTTACAGGCGGGAACACAGCGCGCGTTTACGAATTTGGTCGTAGAGGTGATATCACAATACATGTGCCGGCCGACGTCGCACGTAGCGCCTTATCTATTTTCGTCTCTCTCGCACACCTCAACAGGCGGCCGCCTAGAGCTAAGTGTATCGGAAATGCATTTAATATTATTTCTAACGGTTGCGATTGACAAAGCAACACCGCAGATCTTTCAAACAGGAACTAGCTAATGCTGCCGTCTGACGAAACCCCTGTATGCATTCAGCACTACCGAAGCAGTGTTGCCGAGTTTATATATTCCTTAAATGTAGACCATATTGAGTATATATGTATGTGTGTGTATGCGTGAATGAACATGTGTACATGTACGCATATGTACAGATCCATGTGTACGTGTGCATATGTCACAAACAATCATATTAGTTCTGTTACGGTATTTTAAGAGGGCGTAGTAGATAAATAAGCGCCGAGATATACAATTGAGATGTACACTTTTTGAAAGTCAGTATAGAAAAACTACAGAACAGCAATCCTTGATAATATTTGCCAACTTTATGAGTAAACATTTATCCAGAATTGTGTATTTGTTAAGCGTGAACTCTTGCGCCGCAATTAAATGTACGAGATTTCGGCGTCAGAGATTGTTCCTCAGATATACGTTACTCGAGGAAACTTTTGCTCAGAAAGTCGACAAAAATTGTCTGGGATTGCTGTTTATATTTTAGCTTTTATTTAAACTTTTAGCGCTAAGGTATATACCACGCGCTCTTAAACCGTCCAAAGTAATTAATCAGTATTCTAATCCGGGTGTTTCTACGACATAGACCACTATAGGCATTCCGTAAATACCAACTTTAAGTAAACCACAGCGTCTTACGCAGATATTTAACGTAGCTTGAATTTTAATAATAAAACTCAAATACGTTTTTCACCCAAAATATTTCCTCCGCCTTAAGGGCGTGATCACCTCAGTTTTCAACGTCTTTTTAAATTTTTATATTTGTGCCAGATATTTTTTCTTATTTTAGACATAAATAGTGACTAAATATTCCTGTTAGGAAATTGTTTTAATTCTCATCGTTTTCGCGTAATAAGTCATAAACGTCAAAATTTGCACTTTACGGTTTTATGTACGCCACTAAAACCAACTGACATACCAAACCGAATACATTTACAGTGTATAACAATGTTTTAGGCTATGATTTGACATATATAAAAACAAAAATAAATAAATTTAATTTAATTTTAAAATTTTAATTTCCAAATTCAGAATTTTTTATTAAATACAAAAATATGTTATTTTTTGTTTTTACATGTGTAAATTCATAGCCTACAACATTGTTATACACTGTGAATTGTTTATGTTTGGCATGTCAGTTGGTTTTAGTGGCGTACTTAAAACCGTAAACTGCAAATTTTGACGTTTACGACTCATTACGCGAAAACTATGAAAGGTACAACAATTTTCGAAGAGGAATATGTAGTCATAATTTCTGTCTAAAATAAGAAAAAAATATTTCTGTACAAATATAAAAATAAAAAGACGCTAAAAACTGAGGTGAATGGCACCCTTAATAGATGTCATTGGGACAGGTTTATGTGTACAGTCTAGTCTAGATCGTAAAATACTCTACTTCTGAAGTGCGAGTACATTTAGAGCGAAGTTCAGTAATTAAATGTTTTAAATACGAATAGTGTCAAATAAACCACACATTAAGGCAAGAAAATAAATATTTCCGCGAAGACCCTGACACTTTCTTGGCAAACTGTTAAAGGGAACATTCACCACGTATTTATAACAGAAGCGGGCGAATTCGCGAAAAAGAAATGCTTAGAAATACTGCAGCCGTAGAGAGACAAACCTTGGATGTACAGCGCGTAACTGATACAAACGCAACAAAAAAAAAATGTACTGCCCTGTGCAATCTATGCGCCTTCTGGGTTTCAGAAACGTCAGAGTTATTTAACGAGAACACACGCGAGGTGTATACATACATTTTCATTTGCTGAGGGAAAAAAATAGGAATATAATTTATATGGGTTCTTAAAATTTCCCGGGGAAAAAATCGGTAAGGCGAAAGAGGATTTATGACAGTTGTTAATGTGTTTCCGCCGCAATGCCGCAGTTGTTAGCGGTGTGCAATTTTCTGGCGCGCACCGAACACTGGCACAGTTATAAGAGAGTTTCTGGGTCGGTACGAACCTGGATGCCCGCCATTTTGTAGGTCACGCCGGCAGATTACGCTGCAGCGTATAATTTTACTATTGTTTGCTTAGTTCAAAAGCGATGGATGCAAAAAACGTGGCTGTTCAGTAGAAACATTGTCCACGGGGAAACGTTTTTTTTTTTTGCAGTCGAGAACGGTTTTCTTTATCTTTTACAGTGTCATTTATGTATTAATATTTTATCTACATAAAATATTCAGCTGTCGGCGCAGTGGCCAGATCAATCGCCTCTAGCAAAGACGATCGTGGTTTGATTCTCGGCGCGGGTCGAACCCGGGATTTTTGCGTCTGGGAATAGTGCCAGACGGTGCCGCTTGTCGACGGGTTTTCTCGGGGGTTTCCCGTTTTTCTCATTCCGGAGCCTCTCCATTGTGGGGCCTCATATTACGTCATTCGTAGTGGGGAAAAGATGCTTCCAGGCGCCCAGTCATAAAGTTTCTGCATCCGGGCTGCGATATTCTGGCCCTCGGGTACTTTGCCAGTACGATAATTAATTTAACTGCCATTAGTAAAATGTCGTGTAAAATTTGTGTTCGCCTAAATTAGTTCCAAAAATACATCTCAATGCAACTTCCACACAAGTGTACTCAGGGTTAGTCAAATAAGTCGAGTTAAAAGGGGAAGGGAATGTGTATGGCAAAGTGGCGAGGTTAAGGCCTTGTCAATTTACCAAACATGTTAAAAAATATCATTATAAAATTAGATAAACTATAAAAAATATTTTAAATCGTAGTGCATGGTTAGAGCGTCTGCCCGGTAATCCGTACGGCCGTAGGTTCGAATCTCTGTCATTTCCAAAATTCCGAGAATTTTTCATGTTGTCGTTTGTTACTTCAAGATCTCGAGAAAAAAAAGTAAAGAAGAAATCGTATTTTTAAAAACAATTAGAATGCCATTAATTTAAGAAAGTTAATTTTCTGAGGAAAACTGATTACCCGTAATTATGTGGAAGGTTTTGTTATGAAGGAAAACTGAGTATCCGTGATTTGAGGAATATTTCTTTAAAAAATATTTAGCAGTAATTTTTCCATAACTTCTCGGAATTTTTTTCTAACAGTTTAAATATTTGTGCACGTTAATTTTAACATGAAATAGAACCACATGTTCCATCGCCTGTCGTATTTCTTGTATCAAATATGTGGTTACGTAGTCCACGATGCTGCGTACAAATAACGGCGCACAAATAACGGCGCACAATTAACTTTACGCATAGGAAACTAAAGTAAAAATTTTGTTTCTATCTTACAAATGTGCATGATCTCAATTTTTTACTGTCATGTTTTTTTCATTACTTATTTAAATGATGTTATTTTGCATAGTATGTTTTGTTAAGTATTTTAATTAAAACTATGGTTGTGTTGACTAAAACGTAAAAATATATTTATTTTTATTATATTCTAACTATACTTATAAGTAATAAGTTGATTATTATATATTTACCTAAAAAATAATCATAACTGAAATATTACAATAATATCCTATACATATAACTTATATTAAATACTTATACCACGCGTACACGCACTTGCCAGAACCATTTTTTGCCGCCTACGAAAAAGCTCGACATTAGTAACAATGTATCGAACTGCTGCAAGCTACGTTTTCGCTGTGAGTTTTCTGTGTATAATAAATCGGAGGCATAAACCATAAAGTCTTTAAGGGCTTGTTCCCGAGTTTTTTTTCAGACTGGTGCCAATAACTCAAATATTTTTTAACCAAAATTTTTGAAAAATTTGAGTCAATGTGCAATCACACGATGCACGATACTGTGGATGCGTTTTTTAAAATAATGTACCATTCGTCAGCAAAAAAATAATTTCCTTCATTTTTTAGTATTTTCACGACGAAAAACGTGGTACTTTGGGTAATGAAATCTAAAAAACCGTTCAGTATAATTCTAAAAAAAAATTCAGCTACAAATTATAACATATAAGTGTCAAAACTGTGCAGCGAAATTTTGATATGAGTATTAGGTAGCAAGACAAAAAAATATTTTCGAAATCACTGCAAAACTCCGTAACAAGGCCTTAATTGAGAACTGCCTAATCAAACCCTCGAAACCACCAGGGTTACCCATTTCCTTTGCTCTTCTTGTTCTCTTCTCCGTCTCTCTTCACTGCACGCAAGACCAGAACCCGAGGAGGGAAACCGTAGTCCGCAATAATAAACTTTGCGCGTCTTAAACAATCAAAGTGTAATTTGCGCCCCCCTCTCCCTCCTGCAGTTCCTCGGAAATCTGCAAAGGATCTGTGAAGGAGAGAGGGGGGGGGTATTTTTATTTATTCCTTCCGCGGCAAGATTCATCGCTCGCCGGGCCGCGGCATGCTTCATGCTGATCTGCTATTAGCTGCCATAAATAAACATCGCGCCTCTCGCTACAAGATCTAGCCCCGTCCCTTCCTTCCTCCCTTCCTCAGACCTAAACTCTTCCGCGTGCGGATTCTCGTAGCAACTTTGTGATCGATGTGCCCTTCCTGCAACCTTGGAACACTTCAACTAGGAACTTTTGCCCGAGCCCATCGTATGAAGGGGGGAGATGGTGGGTGATTGAGTTAATGCTTCCTTACTGTATTTTACTATTTACAAACACTTATTTAAATATATACGTATAGTTTAATAGTACACTTATGAGTCCAGCACTTCTATCGCATTATTATTAAGTAAACTGTCTTTGTGTAAGAATATGCTTTTAAGGTGTTTGACTTACTACAGAGTGTAATTTTATATGTTTTTACTTGTACATACGTGTATGAGTATATATGTGTACGTATGTGTGTATGCATGTATATGTATGTATGTTTATATATGTGTATATATGTGTGTACACATGCTTGTATATGCATATTTATGTAAACACAAATGTATTTCAATAATAGTTTGATAGATGTAGGTTAGTTACTTGATCATAGCTACTTAAACTTATTGTAAATTGTTTTTTTACTTTTTTTCTTAGATACGAACTGTTATTTTATCGTTTTTTTTTCCTTCTCCCTATTATCAGAGTAGCAGTACTGCAGGCATTATTGTAACATTACTATAGCAAATATCATCATAATGTTCTATGTATGCAATTTTAAGTGCAGTTTATTCCTACTCTTTGTGGTTAAGTGTAAGAGAAGGCGACAACGCCTTAACTTCACCACAGTGAAAATAAAGACGGTTTATTATTATTATTAGTATATTATTATTATTTTATTATTATGTTATTATATTATTATTATTATTATTATTACCATTACTATTTTCAGACCGTAGTGAAGACTCTTCATCGTTAGTGTTATCACAAAGTGGGAGCATAAAATATCGGTGACTAAAGTCGAAGGAATTTGTACAGTAATTTATGCGCGATAAGAATTACACTTTATTTATTTCAATGTAAATAATGCTGTGACTCGTAATTTGATGGTTCCGGGTTAACTCCACCTTAAGGTCGTTACAGAGTGAAAATTCTTTATTTTTGTACAAATAAGTGGGTAGTTCAGTAGACGTGACAAGTGACTGCATTAGTTTCCTACGGGAAACATTTAGCAGGCTTAGTATTCTCATAACGGTTTGTCAGAAATCAAAATTTGCGTTGAAATGACATACATTGAACCTGGAAGGAGAGATAACGCCAGAATTTAACAAAGCTGCTTATGTACCAGTGTTTACAATCATATTTATTACGTATGTGATCTCTGCAGACGTGTAGCATTCCATGGTGCCTATACTACTGCAACTGTCAACGTCGTAAATGTTACACACGTAGAAATAGAGCGTCAAATAGGGTGCTACATAAACACCTACTTACACACAACATGCCAGGTATGTGCTGCTGTTTACACTGTCGGATTGTCCCACTACCCTTCTTCATTGGCAACACCATTTTCGGGTATAAGGCGATATTTCCAGACATGAGTACTTGACCAAATATGTTATATTATATGTCACCCGCCACCTTTATCAATTTGTAACATTCGTTCATGCCACTTAATTATTTTCAATTAAGAAACAATATATTCGTAACGTGATTGCCGTTATATTTCTCCTAGTACAAATATAATTATTTGTTTCTCTTATGCTGACACTGTACTGTGTAATGAAACGCCTTCGAATAGCAACTAAAACAGCATTAACACAACGCAATATTTAATCATGTATATGATTTATCATGAAAACTCTTATGCTAAAATACCAAACAACGTTGTTCAGAAACTTTTAACATCTTCCAGAAAGTTCTTTCTTGGCAATATTGACAGCTGATAATAATTAACAACCATTTATTTGGCAAAAATTATTCATATTTTTGTTTTAAGTTACATACTAAATCTAAAACAGTATTTTCTGAATACCTACGCCTATATATGGTATAAAATAGGCAAATAGCGAGAATATGTTCTGCCAGCGTATTCTCCCATTCAGCATAGTGTCTTTGATTGGACGAGCACATCAGAATCAGCATTGTCTCAATGAAATAACGACTCACCAGAAACGAAAATAAAAGCGTCGGAAAAGAATACATTATGTCGGAGCCTAGCAAATCATCAACTTTCCCCGTGATAAATCACCATCCGTTCAACACTTTTTCTTCCCAGTTCACAGGGTGCCCAGAAACAAACTCATAACGAGCACACCACGAAAATCCTGGCCTCAGTGGCAAAATGTACAATGACATTTTACATGTACAATGTTTCTACAAATATCTTACTTATCTAACTACTATTGTTCTCCCAATCAAATTATGGGTGCAGGTTGAAATCCCGAGTAGTCCAATCATGATTCCATGTTTATTTGACGTAGCATACATAAAATACCTGGACGTGTATCGCAAAAGGGGGCTAACTACAGTGCTATGTTGCCACGTTGTGCACGTAATATTTTGTCGTACAAAATTCTTCCACTAACATTTTCGTCGCCAATTTAGCCCAGTATTCGCGTGACGTGCTTACTACGTGGTTGCTTTTATGACGTCCTGTATACAAGGAACTAAACAAAAAACATGTTAACTGCTGTATCTCTGAAAACAGTTAGATTTACTTCCATCAGTCGCTCACATGACCAGCACTGAACAACCAATATATGCCTTCTTTCTGCGCAAGTTGTGGATCCTCACAACCGAAAAACCGAACATGATTTATATCCTGATTTCGTTTCGTGATCCTCCTTACACGAGATTCTCGTGTGAGATTTAGCTAGAGGCCGCTTTCTTGCATCTGTTAGGATGTACAAAATTCGTGTTATTTTCTGGCAGCAGACTAGCCTGCAAGCTGCTTCTCTCGATGTCTCCCACTGGTCCACAATGTCGAGGCCTGCCGCAGAAATAGCTTTTGAGCAATAATTCAGAGACACACGGTAGAGTGACTAATCTCCTTCAAAGCATTGACACACGTAACTGATATCTCATAAGAGACTCGTGGCCAACGAACTTAGATTGTGCTCCGACACATACAGGACCATGATTTCCAGTGAGACACGAAATAAAAACACGAAATTTGCGTGTCTTTACGCGTGAGTTGTGCGTGTATCTAGCGTCCTGTAAAAGCTAATTTAGGGTTTTCTGCCCACTCCTGCCCAGTGCCCAGTGGCGTAGGAACCCGCGGAGGGGCGGGGGGAAATTAATGGGATGTAACCCACTTTTTTCATGTTAAATTAAACCGTGGATAATTTTTTTCGCTGAAAATGGGGGGGGGGGGATCCTACCAGAAAATTATATTGACTCGCTGTGCTACCAACTCACAGATGCATTCATTTGGATGCTAGTGAAGTTATCAATGATGCGGAACAATTTCCTTACCTCTCCGACCTTATATACCCCCCCTTTTTTTTTTCCAGTTGTAAATCGTTCCTTCGCCACTGCCAGGTCCTGCCTGGTCTTGCCCTGCAGACAGCGAGGAGGCTATATACGAGAAGGCGCATCGATCGATCCAGTCATCGGCTGCTGCCCGCCGACTTGTTGACAAATTGGGGTCCTGTCTTCATCACAGTTAAAAGAGAAGTCCGACCTCTCCCACCCCCTCCCTCCAGATAGCTTTTTTTCCCACGGGCGGGAAGAGAGGCGTGTTGAACATTTCCCAGTACGGACAGCACAGAGAAAAAAAAGTTAGTGCCTGGTATGAGAAAGGGGAACGGGAAAAAAATTGGAATGAGGGTTGACCGGGTTGCTTGCAGAACGAGGGGCGAGGGACTCATGACGAGCCCTCATCATTTCCAATTCGTTGGCTTTATCTGTCTCTAATGATGGAATAAAACTTTCCCATGCACGGCGCCTCGTCCCGTGTTATTGCCGAGCACCGTGGCGGGAACTGGGGAAGGGGTTGTTGGAACAGGGTGGCGAGGGGCACAGGGGTTGGGCTGAGTCACAGGCTATGTCCGGGTCGATTCCTTCTGCGAGGAGGAGGAAGGGAGGCTGGCGCAGAAGTTTTAATTGGGGGGAAGCTGTTGGGAGAAGCACGTGCGGAGGTGGCCGGACTGTTAGCCCTCAGGATCCTGGCTGGACCAGATGTATAGGAAGGACCCAGTCTCCACGTTTTATCTCGTTAATCCGACGATGAGTTGAATAGAAGGGGAGGAGGAGTTGTATGCGATCGGAGAGAAGACACTCTTCGTCCCTGGTTGTTATCCAGCAGGCAGGTGATTAAAGAAAACAAAATACACATATGTGTTTTTTTACTAATCCGGCTCAAATCTCTTTGGAGAGTAAGCTTACATACTAGCGAATACGAGAAGAGACGTCCAATACACAAGTCCAAATTATAACAGGAGAATATCCTAGATGAAAAACTTGCCTTAAGCCTGAGTTAATTTCGTCTAGCTTATGTTTTGAAGAAGTAGCCGATCATATCATTGAATGAAAGGTAAAGTAAGTGGGCTTTAAGAGGGCGTGATACATAATTCAACGCTAAAAGCATTAATCTATAACTGTAGGTTTCTTGAAGACAATTTGCGAAAATTAAACAATAGCAATCCTAGACAATAGTTTTAGCCAGCGTTTTACACAAAATAGTTTCCAGTGTTACTAACTTCTGAGGCACAATCTCTGACGCCGGAACCTCGTGCATTTATCTGCGGCGCAAGAGATCACGCGTAACGAATTAGTAATTCTGGATAAATATATACTCATGAAGTTAGCAAATACCATTATCTAGGATTGTCATTGAGTATTTTATTCCATACTGGCTTCGGAAAAAGCGTAGAAATCAATTGATGTTTTCAGCGTTTATTTATCTACCACGCACTTTAGTGGCCGCCTACTCCACGCTTCAAATGCGTTGCAGTGTGTCCGTAAACAGGTTATTGTTCCACGAAAATATTCCACGTGTGCCCATTGTGCCAACGTACGAAAATAAACAAACTTCAGACGAGGTCGGAACCTCAATGTTAAAACGCCACGCTCATTAAAAACACTATTTCTAAGCCCTCCAACACGGCTAATAACAGCCTTTTCAGACTTCCGTGCTTCAAAACGTACTAACCGAATGCATGTGAAACTCAAATTGCGACCTACACTGAAATTAGTTGTAAACTTTCCACCAGTAAAATTATATGATCACCGCTTAGTGTCCCATAGTAAAAACCGTTCGGCGGGAAGTTTGCACGCTAGTTCAGCGCTTGGCTCGTTGCGGCGACGCGGCATATGATGCGCGCTTAAAGATCGACCTTACTGCTCCGTCGCTTTTGAGCCTCTCACGCGAGGGTAGGTGGCGAGGTCGTTAGAGACGGCGAGAGACGGCGAGAGACAACGCCGTACATTGACAGAAGCTGTGAACTGATTCGGCCATTGTCATTTTTTTTTTTTTGGAACCGTCTCAGCATTCGCCTGGAGCGATTTTTGAAAACCATGGAAATTCCGAAATCAGGATGGTCGCATTTGGGGTTAGAACCCGGGTCCTCTCGAACGCGAGTCCAACGTGTATCGTTGCTTCTTCTCCTCGCTCAGTATCTATGAGTAAATAAATATACATGGTCATGCCACGACACTTGTTGGTGGTCGATGGCTGGTAGGCCTACTGTTTATTTAAACCTGCTCGTCATCTAAAATATGTTGTTTTACGCTCGTACTGCATTCTGTTTGACTTTTATACATAACTTTCGATGATATTTTCGCCGTATAAAACATTTTTAAACATGCACGTACACAAGAGCAGACACACACACATACCTATAGACTCGTTTTTCATAATTTTTGCAGTTTACTGTACTTGTAAAAACATCTTATTCACGTTTATACAAACATAATTCTCAACAAATAAATGTGCCACGAGAAACTTAACGAAATGTCAACTGTTATTAGTTGAAATATTTTTGCATTAAAAACACGGCAAATTTTCATATTTTCGCCCATTTTTGTCAATTACAAGACATCTAAATTCGGTTATGAAAACGACTAACAAATCGCCGTAATAACGTAGCATATAAAATAATAATAAATATACTCTTCCTTATATACATTAAAAAAATATTTCGGAAAAATATTTGTGAACATTCTACAAAAGCGGGCTTGTGTGGTATATACTGACAGCCTATGCATAATGTTTTAAAAATAATAAATCCGAAATCACAAAGACCTAGCGACTAACGATGGAGATTGCTGGGCAAAGAAACGCGACTCAGGCCAATGGATAAGCCACTGTACCACGACGATTTACATTCAAAGAAATTATTATATTGTAAATAAAAAATAGAATCTTCATTTCAACCAATGGTACCGAACTTACTGTGAAATTATGCTGTAAGAATTTCGGGAAAGTAAAGGAGGTGGCAATTTTTTAGACTTAAATGACTTCAATTTTTTTTTTAATTCATTGGCAAAAGAGTAAATAAATTTCATAAGCTAATATTCATCATTCGGATTTACATACAATCCTGTTATTTTTAAGTTGGTACTATGTTACGCTTAGTCACAAAAGTTTCCTCTTGTAACTCATTTTAAATTTTGTTAGGTTCTAAACTGATCCTTTTTTTTTTTTTTTGGAGTTACACTGTTGCGAGGGTACACCCAAATATTGTTCAGTTTAAGACAATAATAATAATAATAATAATAATTCATTGCGGGATTCGTACAAAGATCACATGTTTTGTTCGCTTACCCAGTAAAAAAATGGACAATGCTACTGTTTCATGCCAGTCTTGACGGACATTATTCCTGCCAAGCGGTTGTTACGTCCTGTGCTGTACGTTTTAAAACATCTGAAGTTAGTTTTATAGTGTACGTAGATGGTTATCAACTAACGGAGATGATACAGGAAAAAAATTAGTGACAAATACAAAATATTTTGTAGGTATTTACCCTGCAGAACATTTTCTGTGCTCACGACAAAAACATTTTGTGACCACTAACCATTTGTGGTTACCACAAAATTATTTTGCAGAGAAGAGCTTCTATAAAATTTTTCTTTCAGTGCAGTACCTGCTATTGTATAGGGGATTCGCAATAAAGTGAGCACATTTCAAGACCATCTTGTCAAAAATTATAATTAAAAAATATTTCTTATTGTAACTTTAGAAATTAATTTTTTTGTACGATTAAATCTATACACTTCGGTTGTTACTGAGGTAGCTTTATTTATCTTTAAGTGGCAGCTATAAATTATCTGATAAAATAATAACGAGGGTTTCAGTAGTACTCACTTATTCACGAACCAATTATAAAATAATTTAACATCTGCAATTTAAATTGGTCCACAAATTTTCTAGTATGTTTCAGGTATTGACAAAGCAGAGGACAAAAGTTCATACACTTTGCGTATTTAGCATTGCTAGGTTACTATTTACTGCATACAAAATAATTGTGAGCATCCCCAGGAAAAAAATTGACTAGCTTACTCCGGAGGGTTACTATTCAAAAAAGTTAACAAAGGTAGTGAAGGTGTAACAATTAAAAACCCTTCAGAAGATAATATATGTGCCATGCCAGGCGGAATATTTAAATATATATCATTGTATAAAACTTGCAATGGATAATGAAGAATTCAAAGACGACGGCTACTGATCCATATCGGTTGCCTCGTGGTGGATAAGGCAGCCAAAACACTGCATCGGCTGTAACGGTTTTCAACTTTTTTTTTTTTTTTTTGCTGCAGCAAACATTGCGAACCACGTCCGTTAAAAGCAAGACGTGATCAAGATACACTGGAACAAAGTATCCCGTATACTCATATTACTATGATTCCTGCAAACTTCCAGCAGGATGTCGTGTTTTACAATTCAACTCCCACTGAACTGCATAAACAGCGCTCAGCGGCTCGATTGTGTTCAGCATTCAAGATGTATACAGTTTTTGACCAGTGAATTCTTTGTCTTATAGCTGTGATACATGGATACTGAATGCATTTACAGACGGAAAACTGAGGTCAGCTTAAAGAGACATGGAAAATGTCAATGCTGGGTTTTACAAGGAAATATTGTAAGAAGAGAACAAAGTAAACTGTATTTGTATCTTGGAGACGGTGAATACACTAAAAAGGCAATGGGCTGACCACATCTCTCGAAGGAAAGGTGACAGGTGAACAAAGTCAGTGCTAGAATGAAGTCCAAGAGAACATCAAAGACATAGAGGAACACCGGACAGATGAGACAAAGATATTAGAAGCAACGCTGAAGTCACGTGGTAGACAATTAGGCAAGACCGTTCCTTATGGAGAGAATTGATTAAGAATTTCATATATCCAAGATGTAGAGACTACAATACACACTGATACAATTGGCTGATATAGTGAGAGAGGGGAGATATTTCTGAATAGGATCTTTGTAGAGACGATAACGGAAGTAAGTAAATGAACTAAATAAAACTCACCAACCGTTAATACTGTCACCTTGCTGCAAATGTTCTGGCTTACCTGTAACAAAGGAAAACACATTTTTCACTGTCGTGCTCTTAGATACAAAGTTACATTTGGTGTTACTTATTTTAATTTCAATCAGTCAGAGATTTATACATTTATATAAATTTTCAAGATATCACATATTTTAATAACAGTGCATACTGTCGTTGAATATCATTCCATAATAGGGAGTATTGTTGACTATCACTCCATACCATTGTTGACTATCATTTCATACTATTGTTGAATATCATTACATGCCATGCTACTGTTGAATATAATATTGTCTTGTGTGTTCGATATTAAATCAAAAACAGAAAAGTCTGATAGGTGATAATTTTTATCATGGTGGTAGTTTACAATATGTGTAGTTTTAGTGCTTCAATTTTTTTTTTTACGAGAAAGTGCCTTTCCCGAAAAAAAGAAAATACTGTCCGTAAAAAATAAGATTCATGTGTTCATAAAGTTAAACATTTTTTTGCCAGACGCGGCCGTTAACGGGCGGAACGTAGCGTCTACCGCAGATACAAAATTTACTAAAAGACACGAATCGAACTGTCTGCAGCAAAGATCACTACTTCAAACTTAGTACCAATACGAAAATAAAATTTAAAAAAATCCCGTTATTAGTTAACATTCAAAGATACGTGTCTTCATTGCTAAGTCTGTTTGTGAATCTCGCTCGCTGGTTAGGTGCCTGTCTATTTTTTACATCTACTCGTTGTGATTTGTTTAGAAAATCAAGCACACAATCTATCATTATTTTATCATAAGCATTGCTTAAATAAAAGTCTTATCAAAAAGAAAAAAACCATACCCTGCTCTGTACAATACAGCCTGTTGCAGAATTGCGCGTCAGTATTTTGGAAGAACAATTTCAACATCAAGAAGGACTATAAATGCTACATGATCATGGGACCAAAGATACACAGTTTCTGCACTGCAGATCACAGAACATTTGTAGCGCATTACTCGCGAACTGGATCGTGTTACTGTGGAATATTGGTAGCTACCTGATGAGACGTATTTAATCGGAAGGTAGGCATTGTGCGGTGTAGCATGCCACAGCAAAATGATTCAGCTCACGCACAATGCACTATACGTCACATGTGAGCTGTGCAGAAAAGGTGCATTTTCGGACCCATGTTCACATAACATTTTTGTTCATATATAAATGTAGATCGTTTCCCCAAAATATTGACTGCAATTTCGCGTTGCATTTGAAATTCAAATAATAGCCCACAAAACATAACATATCAGTTTTATGTTATATACTTCAAATTCCCTCTTCGATAGTACCGTACATTTGAATTCTTCACGCACGATAAGACTTTTCTATAGCACCTGAGGTGGAGTACACCAAGTCTTGTAATTGTTTCATTTTTTTCGTTTATTTCAGTTGTTTAAGAACACTTAACTGAAATATATATGAGGGGAGTGTATACGAGCTAGATCACGTACGTTACCGCTGTTGTCACTAAAATACCTCGGAATATTATGTATTGCTGCAAGCAGATATCTCCCTCAGGGCAACGCATCGTAGTTTTACAATTTTTAAGCAACATAATTTTTATAAAAAATGAATCCGTACACTGTTTTATCACGAATACATTATTATTTGTACCTAATTGTTTGGTAGTAGTAAACCTCATAGTTTTTCAGATTTTTGTGCACGAAGCCAAAATCAAGCAAATATTTTTCGAACGTTGGGTTATTTTGCAAATGCATACATAAAATCGTGCACAGTATTAATTTTTTTCAAAACAAACCTTTAAATAAGTATCGAGTTTTTTGGCTCCAATGTGAAAAAAAAACCTTCCTCTATATATATTTTCCTCAGCTCTAAAAATCAGTTTCTCTCTCTTGCTCTCGCTGAAACTCGTGTTCCACAGAAGCAAGCATGTTAAGTAAAATATGAGAACATTTTATTTCACGCTCGAGAAACTCGACTCGAAAGGAGGGTGTGTTGGTGTGACGTCGCTGAAGAGTTTCCCGTCCGTCAAGTTAAATCACAGCAAGGAAAGAGCAGCGAGGGTATAGTAGAGAAAGAAGGGCGAAGCGGGAATGGATAGGGTAGGGAATTGTAAATAAGTGGCTCGCAACTTTCCTGCCGTTTATCCGGCGTGTCACCAAAGAAGTTTTCATTTTCGACGGGAATATTTCAGACCCGCCGCCGGCACGCGCTCGCAGGAGGAAGCTCGGTGGCGGAAATTAAATTTCGAGAGGGCCAAGTTACCGGTCCAGCGGCCCGTGAATGTGTAGGCACGCCAAGTTCGCTCATCCAGTCGCCTGAAGCTGTGCTGAGTACCGGTTACATGCGAGCTACTGACATTTCTGCTCCTGGATATGAACAATACAACGTGAAGGAAAGAAATGCAAATCTCGCAAGAATTTCTGGCTTGTGACTGAAGGGATGGTAGTGCTACTTTCCTTTGTTAAACTCCTGTGTATTTAATCCAAATAGGTATATAAAATTAGAGATGGCAATGGCAATGTTGGTGATGACGGCGATGGCGGAGGTTGTGGTGACGGCGATGGCGGAGGTTGTGGTGACGGCGATGGCGGAGGTTGTGGTGACGGCGATGGCGGAGGTTGTGGTGACGGCGATGGCGGAGGTTGTGGTGACGGCGATGGCGGAGGTTGTGGTGACGGCGA
>PNEQ01103720.1:94706-108189 GCA_003012365.1 Medauroidea extradentata | reverse complement strand
TATATATATATATATATATATATATATATATATATATATATATATATATATATATATATATATATATATATATTATTTTTAACAAAGTTTAAGTTTTATGTTATTCAAAACACGCTGTGAAAACTGAGGACATTTAATTTAGTAAAATGTATGGCGGTTTTCAGAGCACAGCCTACATCGTTGCCAAGCATACTGAGATCCTGGTAATGTGAGGTGTTGAGAATACGATATAGTCACGAGTGATATCTGAATTGCTGTCGCTCACGAAGACAATCACAGGTTAAGTTATAGAATAAACCCAGGGAAAACCACTGCCGTAGGAGAGCTCAATGCTCCGTAATTTTTTTTTTTTTATGGTAGGATTTGTACTTCAAAGGCCACGGCCTTCTGCAAGAGATGGCAATGCCACTAGTAAATATATACATTACAATGACTTCGGACGCCAACTAAAAAGAACGTTGAGATACATAAATTGTGTTAATAACTCCGTGAAAATATATACATTAACAATGTTGTAAAGATAGGACTGTCAAAAAAAATTATTCTAGAATTCTAAAGAACATGCTTTACAAACGACCAGACAAGGTTATTCACATCAGAGAGAGAAAGAGCTAATTGCTTAAGAGTTAAACACTATTGTGACGAAGAAGCACGAAATAAATGTATTTCAGAGCCAAATCATAAAGCAATAGAAAGAGTTGTTACATATACAAATGTGAAACTGGTCAACATTGCGAGGATACGAAAAGACGAGAAAAATTTCCTGGCAAGGATCATACCGATGAAATCTGCGTGGATATTTATAACGGTTTTATTATATTCACCCATTTATATTGAGTCTCTGCTCATTTTACTTAACCGTTAACAATTTATATGAAACATTCATATTTTCCATCTCACGACCTTCATAGCCGAGTTTTTCTTCGATATCGTTTGCAATTAATTAGTTTTTAACACTATAGTATTTAAATCAAGTGACTCCAGCTTAACAAAACTAAACCTCTAATTTTTATATTAATAGGTGGAATGCAATCCTTGGGCAACCATGCAACTGTCAGTAAATGCATTGTTTCTTTCATAAAAGTTAGTAAAACTCATATTAAATAAAAAAATATTTTGTTAAATTACCGTGTCAAAACTAGTAACAAAGTAACCTTTCAGCGGAGAATCGCGCTACCATAGCAATTAATTTGTCCCGTCCAGTTAAATAATGACTCTTCTGGTATGGGCTACCAATTAAATCACAGTAAAATGATTAAGACTGCGCGCTAAGTATAGGCGGTTCGGGATAAAGTGAGCACTAAAAAAATCCCTGCTAAGTTTATATCTTCAACAAACTCGTATCTTTCCGCGCGTAACGACTAACGACGGAAAGTGTCTTCTTTGGACACGTCACTTGACGTTTGCGCGTATAAGATACATTGTGCAGTGAGAAGAACGTGTATAGCTTGGTAAATAACAGTAAATTAATTATATGAAACATAATTATACCTATTTCAGATGATTTTATTTCAGCATTGCTGTACTTAAATGGGAAAATGCACGGAACTACATTCGGCATTTCGCTGCCAACCGTACAAGGAATACGGGAGCTATTGTTAATGTTGAATCACATGCAGTAACGGCTAGTGATATTAAGAAAGGATAAATCTTTAGTGTTCATTTTATCCCGAACGACGCATATACGGTTCATAACATGATGTGAACCTTAGTGCAGAAACAGTGCATGTTTGGACCAATGTTCATACACGATCACTCGACTCCCACCAAGGCGATTCGGGTCCAACCCCGGCGGGGTTGGCCCCCGGGATTTTCGCATGTGCCGGACGATACCGCTGGTCGGCGAGTTTTCTCGGTGATCTCCCGCTTCCCCCGCCCCATCATTAAGGACGTTCCAGAGGGAAAAAAAATTATAATTTTATGTTTGTATGAATCAGTGTTAGTTTTGCGGACGATACTTGGGAGTACGTTTACCTGTTTCAAAAATTTTTAGTTCAGCCAGTTTTCTCATTATGACATTTAAAAGTCAAAATTTGCATGTTGTTAGTTCATACATCACCCGAAAACAAAACCGACATAATGAAACTAAACAATTCACGGTAAAACTACATGTCATTGGATAGAGATTTACGTATATAAAAACCCAAAAGTAAATATTTTTTTATTATAAACAATTTTTAAAAATAACAAAAAAAAATTAAATATCAGATATTTTTAAAAATACAAAACATTGTTTGTATGGGTTTATATATGCGTAAATACCTAGCCAGTGACATGTAGTTTCATTTCGTTTCATTATGTTGATTGGTTTTTGTGAGGTGTATAAACTAAAAACTTGCAAATTTTGACTTTTGAAGTGTCATTATGGAAAAGCTGGCTGAGCTAAAGATTTTTGTAAGAGGATAATGTATTCTAAAGTAACGTCTTCAAAACTAACGCTGTTTCATACAATTATAATTTATTTTCCTCTGGGTGATGCTCCTTACTCACATCATGTCCCTCCACAGCAGTGCTAAACACCTAGACGTGTAGTCCTGGCCAAAATATCTTCACTCCATTCACCATGTTTCTTCCTCTAGACGAGAGGGTTGTTCCACAAAATATTGACATGCAATTTTGCAGCATTCTACATACGACAGGGTTCCATACGAATTATACTATGTAAATATTTACTAATCTTTGAATGAGTGATTGAAACACGGCATAAGTATGTTTATAGAAAGTTTTCAGCTAACCGCCAGCATCATGTAGCTCATCAACAGAGTTGTAAGAGGCGCGATGAAGCTCTCTAGCGTGCATCAACATACCGACGTCTTCTTACACTCTTCAAGTCAAGAGTTTCTCGGGCGTTAACCGCCGTGCTTGACAAGTATGTGTGTGTGCGTATGTATGTTAGGATGAGAGGGAAGTCAGAAGGTAAGCGTGACGTATGCGACTCTCCAGTCGCGCTAGGAAAGGGAAGGTGTAAGCGAGGCAAAAGGAAGTGGGCAAACATTACGCCGCAATTTTGTGCTGTAACAAAAGAGAGAAGCTACGTGACAAGCACCTTTGTGTCAACACTACCACAGTAGCGCCGTGTCGTGTCGGCGTTCTATACATCCATCAAGGTTGCATATCGTCCAAGCATTCGCTACCGCATGTATATTGTATATTTAAAGTGTGCAGTACCTACGTAGATTATGCATTTTTATATTCTTCTTTTTGCGTCTGGCTCTTCTTTCTTAAGCTCTTAGGATATCGTGCCTTCTAATAATATTGTGAATTTCGAACCGTGGCTAGTTTGCAACAGTTGACATACAGAAAAGTGCATATATTGACGAATAGTAGTTTTGGGACATTATAATTCTGAATTATCTGATCTCATTTTGATATGTGTACATAAAACATAGTTTTAAATACAGAACAATAAAATTTTTTAGATATTGAAATTAAAATATAGTTTGTTTAAATTAGGATATTGGCCAAACATTTGAAAAAAAAAATACTACTTATATACACGTTTATATCTACACTAACGTACTACGATAGAGAGATAACATATAAGATGATTTTGGAAAGGGATCATTCAGTAAAATCCAAAATTCTTTTTACAGTTGTGAGTTTTTTGGCCTCAAAGTTTTTTATGAACAAATTTTTTTCTCATTTTTGGTTGCAATATAATTCGTGCATTGGCTCAAATATTGTTTTAATTTATTTCTTCCACTGTTCTTCACAAGTTAAAAAATCATTGGCCTTAGTCAGTTGGTCCAATTCCACTATCACTTTTTTTTTATGAATCACACAAGCATTTTGAAATTCGAAAGATATTCAAAGTGCTACCCAAATATGGCTCCGGAAAAAGGAGTCAGTTATTTATGTACATATTCGTATGGATAACTAAAGTTTTAATGTAACATATTTAATAAAACACAGCATCGTTAACTATCAGAAAACTTTTCGCAATGCTATCTGGCTTAAGAAACATACAGCTGGTGAATCTACGATAAACATAAAAGTAAAATTAATTTTATCGAATGGCAGAAACGAGAAAATACTGAATGCACAACAAATATTTTTGTTAGGCTAAGTCCACAAGAAGTTAGTCTATCATGTGAACAGCAATCCTCTTGGCAACTTTTCATAAAGGCGACAAAATACCGTTAAATTTAACTGTCAGTCCATCGTAGAATTATACACACAACACCGTTATATAAAATACACGCAAATGCTGAAACCGTTAATTTAGAGAATAAATAACAGGATAAGGAACTTGTACTTTCTCCGATCGTAAAATTTCATCTGTGCTTGGGAAACGTGCGCGAAGGCAGGCCGAATGCACTTCGCTTCGCGAACGGTGCAAGTCCGGTAATGCTGTACCGTACAATCGGGAACGGGTGACTTCAGCATTCACTTTAAGGCATAAGCAAGGCATTTACGTGTGAGATCGGAAAGTAATGTGTAAATTACTGAGTTAATTACCAACACACCGTAGACGAGGGAAGGTTCACGAGGGGTTGCGGCATTCACGGAAAAGAAGAAGGATAACAATTTGATGTAAGAGATCAATCTGAGCATGCATTCTGAAAGTTATATCCTTAAATTCTGCATTTACAACAAAGCGTACATACCTTTAGATAAAATAAAAATGAATATATACGGTAGTGAAGAAAACCAGATCACCAAATAGGCCAACTAGACAGCCCATGAAAGAGACATATAAAATTTAGATGTATGAATGTGGGTGTAAAGGAATGCCAAAGGTACTGAAATACATATAACATATTTTTAGTAGGACTTTGATGTACCTATAACAGTAAATAAAATGAATGAAATGTGGACAGTAATGCACACCTTATTACTAAATATTTTTATTTTTATAATAGAAATAAACATATTAAAAAATACGTTCACAAGGACAAAAACAAGGTACGAGAAAGTAGTAAGAGTTATACTTATCATAGTTATAATAAATCATTATAATATTCAAGAAGTAAGAAGATCTTTATTTCAAATCTTGTCTTCGTAACCCAAAATATTTTAGATACTATTAATGGACGAATAAAACATACAATTAAATGTTTAACATACGAAGCCATTGAGACTGGAGTGAAATCAATGTATTTCAACAAAATTATTAAGATTTAAGAGATGCGAATATTTGAATAAGTAATATTCTTCTAGCAACTTCCAATGTGAAAAAAATTAGAGTAAAATGGGGATAAGAAGGTACAGCCATAGTGTAAAACGTGCAGCAGTAATGGCTCGTACGACATTTAATTTTAACTCTTCCATCCACCACACAGGACTTTTTTTACTCGGATATATTCAGAAAACGTTTGCTGCAATAAATTAGTACACAACTGTACAAGGACGCCAATCCCCTGTCAAATACTGTCAGCATTTCACATTCGACGGGTTCAATGACTAGAGATGTCAGATGATGATTTATCGCGGGAAAACTTGACTGTTTGCTGGTTTCAACGCACGTTCAGCTTACCATAAGATTACTGGCTTTAGCTTGTTCTTGGAGCTGTTACCCTATTTGACTAAGCCAATAAGAATCCTACTATTATAGTATTTATTGCTTGTTATAAGCCTGCAGACAGCTACGGAGGGTTAGACGTGTATCATCCAATCATACATGTTGCGAGAAACTACAGTGTTTTCAAGGGTATGTTGGCACAAAACATTTTCGCGATGTACCATCATCGCTAACAACGACTAGGGACTGGAAAATTTCGCGAATTCAATGCCCTGTAGGCTAGAAACCATTGTACTGTGCATACTCAAGCCCCGTCTATTCGTTCATTGTCTGTTGTTCCACTGAGCAGCAGCTAGTGGACAAATAGTCGGGCTTGAGTATGCATAGGATATTTGATTCTAGCCTACAGGTCATTGAATTCGCGAAATTTTCCAGTCCCTACAATGACGTACTCAGACTTCAGATCAAGCAGTTTATTTTCCTTGCATGACGTAAGAGTTAGTAATATAAATGTAGGAGCGATATGTAACAGGATGACAGATATTTTCAGCTCAACCAACAACATCTCGACGTCTTTAGGCGCCAAGGAATAGCATCATATGGTATTCTTCAAGGTTGTGAAGTCTGTCGCTACGATGCGATAGAAGGAAGTCGTGAACTCGAAAGGTCCAGGGTTACTACATGACGGCTGTTCTGCAAGGCCGGCCAGTACACCTCAGGCAACATCGCTGTGATTGGAACCAACAACCAAGGTGTACTAAGCAGAATTATTATCCAGTGGTTTGCCACTATCTTTCACGCTAAAAAGCTGAAAGGACGTCATGCAGCTCTCAACCGGCGAAGGAAATAGCGACATCGATAATCCTTCTAACCTAACCAATCAGAAATTCAACCACGGAACCTCTACACTACCAATCAAGTCCACTACCATTATATCAAAATTATTGTTGATAAATTATTTCACTTGACAATTTGTGAAACATATTTCCAAACAACACGCACAGACACGTCCCAAAGACGGTTGATTGTGAGTTTCGTTGCTCCATACCATTCAATGTTACGATATTTACCTACGTATACCCAACAGAATGGCTGCAGCGCTATTTATAAGAAGATTGAAACATACGGACATTTTCAAACACCAAGATGTTTACTTAATTGCATTTTAAGACACTCTAAAGTTTAAATCTGTGCATACTAATATTTTCTTAACTGGTTTAGTCACCATGTCTTTATTTTTGTACATGTTTTACAGAATTGGTGACTGACTTTGTAGAGAGCAAGGAATCATTGTTTAACGTGGCCGGTTTCTTTCGTGCAAGTTGTGTGAGGGTGACTTATATTGAGTTCTGTGCATCTCTTTTTTTGCATGTGTCCATGGTTCATGGGAGTTAAGAGTATACGGGATATGGCACGGTGAGTAGCCATGTTGGTAGTTACCTAAAAGAGTGACGAATTAAATTGAATGAAAAAAGTTACATGTGTTGCAATCACGATCGTAAGTACGCATGTTCAATGCAGAAATTAATTCTCCGATCAACGCAGACAAAGATAAATACAGTACATTTGTCGTTCGATAAGTCATCCCAACTTTACTGCTCTTCTTGTAAAATACATAGATTTTTGCGGCTGGTACGTTCTTTTGGGTTACTAATGATCACGTTTCCAATCCTCCGTAGAACAACGACCTAACTACACTGCTTACAAGTAAGGTATACGGCGTAGCCCCCTCCTGGTGTGCTTATTAGCATCCACAATCCTAAATATCGTCATCAAAAACTGAAACATTGCTGTTAATGATACTTGAAATTGATTACTCATAATAGAAACAAAGACATAGAAAATGTGCAAACGGCTGATGACAAACATCATACTACAAACTATACAGGCGTACGTTTCGACCGTATCGAAGCAGTGATATTTAAAACATGCAAGATCGTGCCGATTATAAAGTCATAGAGGCCAGCAGTATTTCATGATAGTGGACTGGCGGGTTGCAGCTACCGGGACGGACTTTGTTCAAATTAAAGGTGCTGGGTGAAGGAGAGTGGCTGTGGTATGGTCTGGTGCACGCTGGTAGAAGGTCTGGTTACCGGTGACACGAGCCTGACAGCCTGTGGAAGTCCAAGGTGAGCAACTACATCGCCGGTAATTGCACACTGCTAAAGCAAAATTTTACTTCGCTCGCGATTTGGAGTATCGCAAGCAACACTTCGTAGGTGTGGTGTGCGGATTCCACTCCGCTGAATACTTGGTTGCCAAAAGCGGACAAATGTAGGACATGTGACCAGTTTGCTTGTAATTGAGGTGCGGCATCAAAAGCTATGTTGAAATTGCTGTTCTTCCTTTGCAAATTTCGGCTGTTAAACCCATACATTTAAAATTCATTATTATAATTCTTCAATAATTACTTACCGTAGTTCGTTAAAATATTAAAAATAATAAATTGATGCTTGTTTCAGAGTCATCTCGTAATGCGCATATACAATTGGTCACTAAAGCCTAAGACCTTCGAATAAGGTTGAGGCCACACACAGTAATTTTACAGTGATATTGAGTTTTTTTTTCAAAGCAACATAATTTCCATATCGAAGAATCCCTACATTTATTTGTTACAGGTATATTATAATTTGTACCCAATTATTTGGTACCAATCCGCTATCCGCCAACGTATGTGGTGCGCGCTGTATAGTAATGCGGCCAATCACGACCTAGCTGCAAGATGTCCACGCGTATTGTAACATTAGCTGCAGAGCTATGTTACAGTGGCTGAGTGTTGTGGCAGTACATGGGTACAGTAAGAACAAACTACTATTTACCTTGCAATCCATTCACAACACACCACTTTTCAATACAATTGTTTGTTCCACCAGAATAAGGAAAATATTATTTTTAAATTATTACATAATTTTCTTTTAAATATATTCATGAAACAATAACAACAAAAAACGTATTTTATAGACATTACTTACTGTATTTGTATATTGCGTGTCATGTCACCCAGTTTTCTCTGACACAACATGACAAACCAATGGGTTCTGCAGCTAGGCCTCAAGACATGGCCACAAATGACTTGTTTTTGTAGAGGAGCGTTACATACACCGTCTACCAAGAGCGTCCAACAACGGGGTAAGACATAAATGACAGGGTTAGAACAGCACGCGGATCTCATAGTGCTGAGGTCCGCCGAACAACCACGAACCTAAGAAGAGCAGAGTCGTGTCTCACTGAAGATGGTCGATGTTTCGTACACTTATAATTAAGAGTGATGTTTGGGAATGTGCGTTCCCAGTTTCAAGTTCGCGGTGGTTACCGCACATCACACCGACCTTTACAGTATATCCGACCTCCTTTTGATTGTTTTTAAACAATATGCGGCAAAAAATAACACTTTCGTTGATTTCCTTTCGATTGTGTGTGCTACGAACACGTTTCTGTTCTTTGTAATTTGACTGTGAATGAACTAAGCGCGTCAAGTACCACATTCTTGGGTTTTTTATTTATTTATTTAGTGTGCGTAATATATTCACGTCAACCAAATAAACTCTCACAGTAAAAGTTGGTTCCTTTTATACCATTTTCTTCAACTATAAGCTATAACTTATTAGAATCAGGTCTTTACAAAAATTTTCCATACCTCCAAATTTGGAAAATTTCCTGTATTGTTATGACATTTGTATACAACCTCTGGACCAGGCTTTGAAGGCAAGGTTATAAAAGAACGCAGAGCCATAAAGGATAGAATTAGTTTTTTTTTCCCGATCGTGGATTCCGAAGTCGGGTTCGAGGCCAGTAGTTAAGGCGGGCACTTCAAGTGTCCGAGATTGCTTTTTGTGAGTCGCCTTCAGCTGCCCATTGGCCACGGGACGGAGGGGCGGGGCGGTTTACAAGGTGCGCTCCATATTCTCACTGGCAGGCGGCGTGACGTCACTGTACACTCGCGTCCCGAGACAAAGAGGACCTCGGTGTAACGGTTCCCTCCACAGCTCGCGGGCGGACCTCAAGGTTAGGCAAGACTCGCAGCGTTCACTTACTGTTCTTGTTTTAAAACTTCTTGATAAAACTCTTTATTTTCTGTGTTGCGTGTTTGTCGTACACTCACGTGAACTAAATATGCGGACGTGTTCAGTGGCGCTACT
Organism: Medauroidea extradentata; assembly: GCA_003012365.1. Classification (NCBI taxonomy): domain Eukaryota; kingdom Metazoa; phylum Arthropoda; class Insecta; order Phasmatodea; family Phasmatidae; genus Medauroidea; species Medauroidea extradentata. The sequence goes on along the minus strand of PNEQ01103720.1, from coordinate 98,589 downwards.
TGTAACTTACAGCCACTTCTGTATGGACTATCACCTCTTACTTTTTTACTGGCTTGAGGCTGTGTCCGAGATTCTTTCCAAGAGAAAGAAATAGTATTTAATTATTTTTGCCGCCTTTTACGTCTCTAAGAGCTGTTCAAATAACCAGTAGAGCGTGAAGATTCTTTACCACGTTATATATCTACGAGAGAAAGGAAACTTTTTTGTTTATGAACGGCAACATTTGGGTCAAAAATTTTACAGTTAAAATTTATTATGCTATTTTCATCTTCCTAACTTTGTTTGATTTTAGTACACTCTTTAATATTTTGATTATTAATCAGACTCTTTTCTATGTTATGTGCCTTTAAAATAGTATATTTTTATCAATGAAAATAAACACAGTAAAATATGATGAACGTAAGCCATCTAAATTGCCACGGCTTAATGTAAGAGGAATGCTTATAACCAGGGATAAAATATAACATAACCGCGTATGACCAGCCACTTCGCAGTAACAAGAAAAAAATTAATGTAGGTATGGAAAGCAAATACGCCTACGTGATACAACTCAAATTCATCAGTTGTAAAAAATGTACAGCGGGAAATTTGCGATTATGACCTTAAACTAACTTTCTCGATTTACATTTTTGTGCATTTCCTAGTGTTTGCTATAGATTCGTGGAGTATCAATAATATAACTTGGTTATTGTTTATATTTCCTTGCAAATCGATAAACAGGATTAACAATTAATTTTTGTATTTATACGTCTAGGCAAATATTACGGGCCCTGTTTGCGTAGCAATATTATACTTTTTATCGCGAGGCAAGTGGCAAATCAAGAACGGCAGTATCATCCCTATCCAATAGAAATCGCAGAAAATTCCGTAATTGTTACATAGAAACTTTCATGGATATGTATGGATATTAGGAAACATGCCTTGTTTTCAAATTTACGACGTAGTTATTATCTGTAGGCCTGCAAATTGCGACGTTGTTCTCTTTGTATTACAAGATGTATGATGACGAATAAAAATCTGAAAATTTACTCTGGAGTACGTGGTTTATTCTCCGGAGAGTTTCTAGCAATTGTGTAATGACGAGAGCTACAATTGTTTTAATAGCGTCTAAGACCAAAATAATAAAGAAAAGTATGTGCTGTTCGAAGAGAACCAATTTCAGTCACAAACATAAAAAACATAAATTTTATTCTTAGGTGATACGTCAGTACATTTGTCACCACGTGCGATTTCAAGTATTAGTTCATAAATTTCGATAATTTCGTGAATCTGGAGGGATAAATAATAAAATGAACTGATTTCTCGGCATACACTCTTCCAGGAAATGAAATCTAACTAATAAATCTGATTTTTGAGCTTCATTTTCAGGACTTTTCACAAGAAAGCCAAGCATTAAAGATTATGAATATGTTTTGAAATTAAACTTGGGTCAATGTATTTTCACGAAAACAAGTACACAAAAATTTCAAATATGTTTTCAATATACAACCCTAGAGTAATGGATTACTGATTTTACCTACATTGTAAACTCGTTAGAATTGATGTAACGAGACATCGTTACTGATACATAAACAGGTTAAAGAGAACATCAAGAAAATGTAATGTTATGACTATGAGCAATATATTTGTTAGCAGAAAAGAAACTGAATACTTTAGTTATATCCCAGAAGATGTTCACTATCAAGACAATAACAAATGGTTATCTGAGCATTTTTCAAAAACCCAATAGGTTCATTTTCGTCACGCTACGGCAACCAAAATACCTAAATGTACTTTAATTTATTTTTGCAGTATGTGTAAATTTTAGTACTTTAATGTACTAGTGTGGGAACTATTGTAAACACGTAAAGTAGGTAGATATTGGAGACCCTTTCAAAATGTTAAATGAGTGTGAAAGTTCTCGGAAAATGTACGTTGGTGTGCATGGTGGCAAACAAGACGGTAAAAAGCAGGTTGTTGAGTGGCTCGGTACACGTGCATTACTTGTAAACTGGTCTTATTGTTCTTGTGCCTCTAAGGCGGCTGATCTCACACTTCACTTGTTTATCTTTTCTCAAGACAAATCATAAGACAAGTTTGCTTGGCCTACCTTCGTGCAACTCCCACAGTGGTGCAGCATTGCAGGTGTGAGAAGTAGGGTGATGCGTGAAAGTCGGGGAACAATAATAATATTGAATGGGCACAAGAGAAGCTTTAAAAAGTGAACTAGGCCTATACTCTTTTAAATGTAACGGTTCACCAACGGAAAGTTCCATGGAAGGTTGCCGGTAACGTGTATATATCTGTGCGGAGAAGCTAAAAAAGTAGCATTTCTCCTTGAACGACACGGATGAGTCCCATTCAATGAAGCAACTTTAGAGCTCTTCGTTTAAAAGCTAATTCAGACCTGGCACATCCTATTGTGTCTGAGAGAACTGTGGACTGACGTAGCCGTCATTACTGCCATATGAAGAAATAAAAGAAGGAATTTATTTGGTGAAAAGATGAGAAAGGGGACTTCTGGTATCACAGCATTTACATATTATTTAGTTGTTTTTAAAATCCTCTGTATGTTAGAAAGTTTGGACACGAATAAAATACACACACATTTTCAGTTTTTCAAACATGAATTTCTACATGTTTAATGGTTTGGTTGGCCAACAGCAATGCGTCCACTACTAAGATCAACATTTAAAAATCTCAACACACCTCTTATAAACTATGGGCAGAAAACGGAAAAAAATTTGGCCATGATCCATATATAGGAACCATAACCATCTATAGGCCCTACTTGGAGTGGTTTCAGATAACATAAAAACCGAACATAGGATATCCGAAACAGGAACTAGAACGTGGCACCTCCCGAATGCGAATTAGCATTGCGTCACCTAGCTATATATAAGTTCTCGGGACCAAGTACGTATTCTCTCGAGTTGCAAGCAAACTTGTTTGCCATGATACCATTCCTGCAAACTAGACTAGAGTGAATGCGCTTGCTAAACGTAGGTTTATATGATGAAGTGTAACTATTTTAGTATTTTGCGCTTTTCCTGAACATCGCCTACGAATTATTCGTTACTTAGTCCAACAGTGTTAAGTAGGTTCGTTTATGTATACTAGTTTTAATGAGTAGTATGCTATTTTTAAAAAAAGTACCGTAACCTGAACTACACTAGTTTTATTAAAACAGGGTCAGCGAAAATTTTCTAACATATTTGAACACGTATTAATGCAAGAGTGTGTTAACTTCATCCCGATTCATGTAAATCTGACGGATCTAAAGGAAAGATAGTGTTCCTTCAATCTGGAGATGATAATCACAGGGATGGTTTGTTATCTGTTGTACAGTATTATCTCTTTAACTTTCTAAACGCTGCTGATTAATTTTTTTAACACCGTAGCTTATACGAAAAAAAAAAATATATATATATTTGTTCGCTTTTAATTTAATGTTTGATGGGAAGTCGTGGAACTCCGCGTAACATCCATCCGATGAACGTTATTTACTTTCTCGACGATAATTCAATATAGTTCAACTTAAATACCTACAACCATCATTAATTGCAGTAACATAACTTTTTAAAGGTGAATAAACCTATTCTAACAATCATATATTAAAAAACATTACAAAATTGGACATTATAGTACGCGGATGATGAATAATTTCACTTTTACGCGCGGAACACAAAATTTACGCACATAGTGAAAAAATGTTTTCGTAGTTTAATTTTCACTAGTGCGGTGACCATATATTTTTTGTTTGTGGAAAGCATGACGTGATGGCAAACAACTGCTACTTTGTTTTTGTTTTACGAATAAGGTTGTTGCTGAAATAACTTTTTTTTTTTTTTTTTTGCTGTTTTGAGGGTTCCAAAAATATGTTTCTCCTAACAGGCGTGTCGTA